>CAWUFQ010000273.1:0-195357 GCA_963921405.1 Cepaea hortensis | reverse complement strand
AGGTTCTGTGATTTCGGTCCTTCCATTGATTGTTCTTCCCTTCTACATGACTGTAGATAACTTCCTTACACATAAAAAGATGAATTGTTATTGATATTGCCGTGGATGGAGGAATATCAGCAGCAGAGTTGATCCAGAAAACCATAGACTGAGATCTATGGAGAGCCATGAACGCCTCCGCCAGCCGGCATGGCACTTGATGATGATGATTGCCGTGTGACGATTCTGTGTAGTCACGTCATTTTCTTCTCTTTTCCTAGCGTTTTGGTTCGGGGATTCTTTCATCATCATCATCATCATCATATATTTACGTACGTATTTAGGGAGGCGGAGGAGGGAGGAGGAGGAAGAAAAAAAAAACTATGACAGTTGGCAGCGCGGGAATGAGAGGAAGACGTGTAGAAAATTTCATCTCAATCGGATGGACCGTTCGCGAACGCATAAAGGACATACATACATACAGACATACAGACGGAGATTGCCTTTTATATATAAGAAGACTAGCTGACCCTGCCCGGCTTCGCCCAGACCCTGGTGGGGAGCATCTCATTTAATTCATATAAGTAGTTCTTCTTCTTCTTTCGTTCGCTTGAAATATGTCTATATCTGCAATGTCGTCTCTTGCATGAATTGAACTGTCTTTTTCAGTTCACACAGTGGTCCATAGAGTTTATCTTCCACTGTTGTCTCTCTAGGCCAGAAGGTTTGCCTAGATATGTTATATTTTGGACAGTCTTGGAGTATGTGCTCTGCTGTCTGCGACGCCAATCCACATGTGCACATGGCTGTTTCACCAATCTTGAATTTTGTATGCATGTGGTTGCGTAATCTATTGTGTCCTGTTCTGAGGCGCAGAATAATGACTTGTTCTGGTCTGTCCATAACGTGGTAGTCATCTTGAGCAGGTTTTGGTGGCTTTCTGACTGATTTGATCATTCTTTTCTTTTGGTGGTATGTAACGGGCACATCAGGCTGTTCTTCTTTGGCTCCTTCCTTAGCCAATTGATCAGCTCTGTCGTTTCCGGGTACTCCACAGTGGGATGGTATCCACTGTATGGTGACTTTATGCTGACTGCCAAGTTCAGAAAGTAGTGTCCTTAGTACTGGCAATCTCCCAGAGAGGAGCGCCTCGAGTACTGATTTTGCATCTGTCAGTAGCACCACAGGTTGTGTACCATTGCTGTTATTTAGTAATTTCTCTGTTGCTATCTTGATTGCCTCAATTTCGGCATCATAGTTATGGCAGTACTTTCCTGTCGGTACTCTGGCTGTGTCCCTAGTATTATTTGGGTATTCTATGTACACTCCCGCTCCTCCATTTCGAACAGCATTTTGTGCTGACCCATCTGTTTAGACTCGGATCCAGAGGTCCTGTGGGTATTCTTCATCAAGGAAGCTGAGAGTGGCTGTTCTGCGCTGCACACTGTTCTGTTCTTCCTTGTCAAATATTCCTCTCACTTTTGTCTGGATTTTTAACGATAGTCTATGCTCATCTTTCCATGGAGTTCGCTCTGGAATAGTTGTTAGGGGGATACCAACTGTGGGCAGATCAGTGGTTTCTCTGCAGAGTCGTTTGGCCTCGTGGATAAAACTACTTCTTTTCAACCGCCCCATAGCTAGGTTTTCAAATCTGTTCTTCATAGGGTGGCCTGGCAAGCTGAGGAACTTTTCTGCTTGTATTAGCGTTTTCGTATCTCTGCGCTCACTCAGTGCCCGTGTCCTTCCCATCTTCTCCATTTCCACTATAGGTGTGGATCTCATCCCTCCTGTGGTGACTCTAAGTGCTTGATTTTGCACCTTGTCCAGCTCTTGTAGTGTGGTTTTTGATGCTGAACACCACGCAGTTGACCCATATTCCAGGTGTGGTCGTATGCTCTGTTGGTAAACTTTGCTAAGTATTTTCGTACTGGCTCCCCATGTGGTACCACTTAGCTTTCTCAGAATGGCTATTTTCCTTCTGGCTTTAGCTACTGATTTGTTGATGTGCTTTCTCCATGTCAGCCTGCCATCAAATGTTACTCCAAGGTATGTTGGTTCTTTATCATCTCTTAGGGGTGTTCCATTTATCTGGATGGTCCCTGCCTTTTGTTTTGGAGAGAGGGTAAATAGGGTGGTGCTGCACTTGTATATAAGTAGTCATATAAGTTCTCGTTCCCGTTACCGACTGTCTGTCTGTCTGTATGTCTGTCTGTCTGTCTGTCTGTCTGTCTGTCTGTATGACCCGGCCCGGCATTGCCCAGCTCCTGGTGTGGAGCATCTGATTTAATTCATATAAGTAGTCATATAAGTTCCCGTTCCCGACTGTCTATATGTCTGTCTATCTGTCTGTCTATCTGTTTGCCTGACCCTGCCCGGCTTCGCCCAGTCCCTGGTGGGGAGCATCTCATTTAATTCATATAAGTAGTCATATAAGTTCCCGTTCCCGTTACCGACTATCTGTCTGTCTGTCTGTCTGTCTGTCTGACCCGGCCCGGCATCGCCCAGCTCCTGGTGTGAAGCGTCTCATTTAATTTATATAAGTAGTCATATAAGTTCCTGTTCCCGACTGTCTATCTGTCTGTCTGTCTGTCTGTCTATCTATCTGTCTGCCTGACCCTGTCCGGCTTCGCCCAGTCCCTGGTGGGGAGCATCTCATTTAATTCATATAAGTAGTCATATAAGTTATCATTAAATTCATACAACAAAAAAAGTAACTTAAAAGAATGTCCTTCCACACACCATCCATTATTTTTAATGAAAACTCTTTCTAATCACCTGCATGACTACAGTAACTTCTTAAGCAAAAAAAGATGAGTTACAATGTTATGCATTGTGCATTATTTTTATGAAAACTTTGAAAATGCCTTACAGATTGTATCATTATTTATTATAACTCATATGCCGGTACATAACTATGGACAAAGAGTTTATAAATCTTTGAAAACGATGCCACAATATGACTATAAGTTATACAGGAAAGTTATGCCCCTTGAAATAACTTTTACAGAGTTAGGTCCCCTGAGCTATATGAAATTATAATGAAAAATGAAAAATGAAATAATACTGAGTAAGCAGGCGATTTCACACTAAACAAATATCACAGTTGGCAGCTCTGGAATGAAAGGAAGACGTGTAGAAAATTTCATCTCAATCGGATGGGCCGTTCGCGAACAAATAAAGGACACATACATACATACATACATACAGACAGACAGACGGAGATCGCCTTTTATATATAAGAAGATATAGACAACATATGTAAAGAAACCAGCCAAACAGAGACCGCAAGAGCACCGTATGACGAGAAAACAGAAGAAGAACCATCTGCAAATCTAACCATTAGCAAAACCAGAAGCTGAATTACAAGACCACATGAATAGTCTAAACGAAATGTGTAAGGAACATAACATGAAAATTAGCACAAGTAAAACAGAGGTATTGACTATAACTAAAGAAGAACAAACAACAACATTTCACCTAAACGAACATCCCTTGATACAAGTAAAGAGTTTCAAGTACCTAGGAAGTATAATATCGTGAAATTGCAACTTTTTCTTCTTCTTTCGTTCGCCTGAAATATGTTTATAACTGCAATGTTGTTTCTTGTATAAATCTAACCGTCTTTTTAGTTCACTCAGGGGTCCATAGAGTTTATCTTCCACTGTTGTCTCTCTAGGCCAGAAGGTTCGCCTGGATATGTTGTAGTTTGGGCAATCCTGGAGTATGTGCTGTGCTGTCTGCGATGCCAAATCACATGTACACATGGCTGAGTCACCTATCTTGAATTTTCTATACATGTAGTTGCGTAATCTATTGTGTCCTGTTGTGAGGCACAGAAGAATGACCTGTTCTGGTCTGTCCATAACGTGGTAGTCGTCATGAGTAGGGTTTGGTGGCCTTCTGACTGATTTGATCATTCTTTTCTTTTGGTGGTATGTAATGGGCACATCAGGTTATTCTTCTTTAGGCAATCGATCAGCTCTGTTGTTTCCGGGTACTCCACAGTGGGATGGTATCCACTGTATGGTGACCTTACGCTGACTGCTAAGTTCAGAAAGTAGTGTCCTTAGAACTGGGAATTTCCCAGACAGGAGCGCCTCTATTACGGATTTTGCATCTGTCAATATCACCACAGGTTGTGTACCATGGCTGGTATTTTGTAGTTTCTCTGTGGCTAGCTTGATTGCCTCAATTTCAGCATCATAGTTATGGCTGCACTTTCCTGTTGGAACTCTGGCAGTGTCTCTAGTATTATTTGGGTCTTCTATGTACACTCCCGCTCCTCCATTTCGAATAGCATTTTGTGCTGACCCATCTGTGTAGACTCGGATCCAGAGATCCTGCAGGTATTCGTCATCAAGGAAGATGAGAGTGGCTGTTCTGCGCTGTACACTGTTCTGTTCTTCCTTGTCAAATATTCCTCTCACTTTTGACTGGATTTGTAGCGATAGTCTATGTTCATCTTTCCACGGGGTTCGCTCTGGAATAGTTGTCAGGGGGATATCAACTGTGGGAAGATGGATGGTTTCTCTGCAGAGTTGCTTGTCTTGGTGGATGAAACTACTTCTTTTCTGCTAAGTTTTCAAATCGGTTCTTCATAGGGTGGCCTGGCAAGCTGAGTAACTTTTCTGCTTGTATTAGTGTTTGTGTATCTCTGCGTTCTCTTAGAGCTTGTGTCCTCCCCATTTTCTCCATTGATACTATAGGGGTTGATCTCATCCCTCTTGTGATGACTCTAAGAGCTTGATTTTGCACCTTGTCCAGCTCCTGTAATGTGGTTTTTGATGCTGAACACCACGCAGTTGACCCGTATTCCAAGTGTGGTCGTATGCTCTGTTGATAAACTTTGCTAAGTATTTTCCCTCTGGCTCCCCAAGTGGTTCCAGTTAGCTTTCTCGAGATGGCTATTTTCCTTCTGGCTTTTGCTACTGCTTTTTTTTTAATGTCTTGTTAATTTTTTAATGTCTGCCTTTTGTTTCAGAAAAAGGGTAAATAGAGTGGTGCTGCACTTGTCAGTGTTTATGCTGACACACCATCTTTCCGCCCATGCAGCAAATGTATTTACAGCTCTCTGTAGCAGTATGGTGGCCACTGATGCATGTTCATTTGCGCTCCACAAAACCAAATCATCAGCGTACATTGCCGCTATAATTCCATACGGTAGATTAGTAACAAGATCATTGATGAAGATTAGAAAAAGTGTTGGGGACAGGACTCCGCCCTGGGGAACACCGTGCCGCAATAGTACTTTTTTGCTCTTGAGACCGTCTATCTGTACTCGGGCTCTTCTGTTGTGCAAGTATGCTTTCACCCATTTCTACATTCTTTAACTGACTTTACAGTTTCTCAGTTTCTTTATCAGACCTTCTTTCCAGACTTTGTCAAAGGCTTTCTTCAGATCTATCCAAGACACAAGTACCAGCTTCTTCTCTTGAAATGCATCCTCAACTTCTTGAGAGAGGTAGGTTGTCTCATATTCCGTAGAGTAGCACTGCCTAAAGGCAGCCTGTTGTGGCACAAGGATGTTTTCACTTTCAATGTACCACTGTAGTCTGTTATTGATGACGCGGTCCATTGTTTTGCAGAGAAAGCTGGTGAGGCTTATGGGTCTGTAACTGGAGGAACTGTCTTTCCCAGATTTTAGGAGGGGTATCATGATTGCTTCTCTCCAGACTTGTGGAACACTGCCTAAGGTCCATGTGTTATTAAAGATCGGTAGCATCTTTGCTTTGGCCTCTGTTCCTAGGTTTCTGATCATTTCATTGGAGATACCATCAGCTCCTGGTGACTTTCTCATTTTAAGTTTTGATATGGCTAGCTCCAATTCACTGAATGTGATAAGTGTCTCCATAACCTCATGTACAATTTCCTTCTGTCCTGTATGTTGCCATTTCTCTCGAATTTCTTGTTGTTTCTCTGGACTAATTTCGATATTGTTATCTTGTGCGAATGAGTCCGCAAAATGGTCAGCTGCTTGCTTTCCTGTTAAGATGTTTCCGTCTTTATGTAGTGCAATTTTTGAGTTTCTCCTTATGCCCTCATCGTTAAGCTGTTTTATTAGCTTCCATAACTTCCTTGTGTCTCTTTCAATGTTCAGTGACTCTGTTTTCTCCTGCCAGCTTTTCCGTCTAGCCTGCAGCTGGGCCCTTTGAAATTTGGCTTTTGCGTGCTGATATTTATTGTGGTGCTCTTGGCTGGGATTGGCCTCTGCTTGCTTTCTACATACATCCACAACATTATGCAACTGTTCCAGTTCACTACTCCAGTAAGGTTTATAATGTTTACGGGCTCCTCTTGGTATTGTTTCTCGTACTGCCTGTAGTATGCATTTCCCAAACTCTTCAACTACTTTATTTATTGTCCTTCTCAGTGTTCAGGACTATAACCAGTATGCTGGTGCGATGCTTGTACACTGCCCAGTCTGCTTTCTTGTAGTTCCACCTCGAGAGGGTGCTGCTTTCACTTACAAGCTCATTTTCTACGGTTAGAAAGACTGGCCGATGGTCACTGCCACCAAGATGTTTCCCAACAATTCGTGTTCCACTTCAGGTCTGGCGAATGAAACGCCAGGTCAGGTGTAGTTGTAGTGTGCCATGATCTCGAGTAGAAGGTATGTGGTTCAGACGGCTTGTTAATCTATTCTCATCCTGCCAGTCTCTCTCCTCTCTGGTCAATGTGATCATAGCCCCAGATCTGCGAGTGGCTGTTGAAGTCGCCACACATAATCATTTTTTTTTTCTTTTAATGGTAGTGTGTCCAGTGCCTGTGGGCGGTCATTTGGACAGTAGTAATTGATCAGGTGAAGGTCTGTATTGTCTGTCTTAAGTTTAAGTGCCTGATACTCAGCCCCTTCCATGTAAACTTCAATTTGGGAAGAAAATTTGACCAGAACAGCATTATGTGTTCGTGTGTCGAGTAAGACTATAGTCTACTCTTGCAAAAGATAGGTGCTGAAGACAGAGGCAGCCAGCCAGGAGGCGCACCACAGAAATCAGGCTGCCACGCAATAACGCCGTGAATTATGTCTTGTCAAATTGCAACTAAGAAGACGAGATCGAAAATAGATGCAATAAGGCAAACCAACTCATTGGACAAATTGCACCAATACTAAAGAACAAACATGTATCAAAAACTATTAAGAAAGCACTTTACAACCCAAACTTCCTACCAACTCTGTTACCAATGCCAACCCTGGACAATGACAGAAAAAGAGAAAAGAAAAATCACAACAACAGAAATGAGATTCCTGAGAAGAATACACAATCTATCAAGAAGAGATAAGATCAGAAATGAAGAAATCTGGACTCAAGTGGGGGTTGTAGCTGCGCTAGATTTTATTGGAAGGCAGCAAGTCAAATGGTTTGGCCATGCAAGTAGGTTACCAACTAACAGTATACCACAACAAGCAATGATGCACAGACCAGAGGGAAGCAGAGGAAGAGGCCGACCACGTATACGATGGACGCAGGGAATAACAGAGTCCATGGGAATATCGATACATGAAACCCATAGGCGCTCACTCTCCCGCTGTTTATACTCGACACCGCAAGGTACAAGAGGAACATGATGAGATGAGATGAGATGAAACATTATATTCTCTGCATATATATTGAACATATATGGGATATACACATAGAAAATGAACATATACATATAAAATGAACATAAGTTCATTTAACACGAGGCTTACCTTGCTAAGCTTAATTTTTTTAATTACAAGACGCTGTCCAGTTGCCTTCTCTATGACAACCCACACTTCTCTACCGCCAGCTTTATACAGACATTCTTTGGTTTTTTCATACTTCTCCATTCTCGAGTCTAGACCACTAGACCTGTGCCTTAAGCAAAGATGTAATATAATGCATTAGATGAGTATCGGGTGCGTTTATATAATCGCAGGCAAATTATGCTGATAATGTCATGATCGCAGTCGAAGGAGGGGTCGTCGTAGGCTTAGTAAAATAAATCATGGTCACCTGTTCCTCCCTTCACCCTTGCCAACAAAATGTTGATTGATTGATTGAATTATTGATTTATCTTTATTTTTAAAAGGTTACGAATTAGGCACGTAGGCCCGTCTTACATTCAGCCCTTCCAATCACTCATCTTTCGTTCATCAGGCGGAGGATACGATCAGACATGTGTGCAATCTTGGAGAACATTGGGCGAGGAGAGGAGTGGGTCAAAGTGCCAGCGGAGAAGTCAGATTTGTGCAGAGTTATAATAACATTGAGCCGGGAGTGCAGGGAGTGGCCAGCAGGGGCCACGGAAGTGGAAATCCAGCACCTAATTCAGGATAATGCTCGCTCGGGTGATGTCATTATCTACACAGATGGTTCGGTGTCGAGAGGAAGGAGAAGTGCCTTGGGGTTCATAGCAAAAGCTAATGGCCGACGTTTAGTGCAGGAGAGCCTGGCATATGATACCACAACATCTAGCTTAAGAATGAAGGTGGAGGAGGTCACTGCAGCTTGCCGCTGGATTGAGAATACGATACACAGACACACACATCGTGATTGTAACTGACTCAGAAATCATGCTGAGGAAGGCGAGGACAAGCATGCTTTGTGCAGAGTGGCTTGCTTCGCTTCGGAGGTCACAGGTGGAAATCATCGCCTGGATCTTTTCTCCGGGGCATGCCGGTGTGCTTGGTAATGAAAAGGTGGACAGATTAGCTGGCTCTGCAAATCTTATTGGAGTATTGATGCACGACAAGGCAGACGTGGTTGAGGCCTTGTGGGAGCACGTGTACACCTCGACGGAGCAAATGGATCATCATGGTCTGGCAAGAATGAGACAGCGTAGAATGACGAGGGGGTCTGGCAGACGCTCGACGCTTACAGGAAAAGCGAGACGGACATATAATCAGATTGCTACTGGCACTATTGCTGTTGGAACTCTTCGCTGGCTCTAAGGATGGGGACGGAGCGCCTATGGGAATGCCCCGAAAGATGTGATGTCGGTCCCTAGATCAATCAATCAATCGATCAATCAATCAATCAAACAATCAATCAATCATTCGTTCATCAATAGTGCATGATACATTCACATGGAAAAAATAAACCATTGTCAAATGAATGTTGTAAACATAAACAATGCATATTACCATGAGGCACCCTCTTCCCCCACAAACCACACATCCACCACACACACATCCCCACACCCCACCCACCACACATCCACCTCACACACATCCCCAACCACACCCCCCCCCCAACCACCAACACACACCCAGGCACACATAAATTTCACCCCACCCACCCACTCATCCCCCACCCACACATTCTCTACCTACAAACATCTCCCCACCCACACACACATAACCCCACCCATCTCCCAACCCACATCCACAAACCCACATTACATCCTCCACCCATCCACCCACACACCCCCAACCACTCAGCCGAACACACATCCCCCAACCACACATAACCCCACCGACGTACACATCTCCTGCCAACCCACACATCCTGCACCCACCCACACACACACCCAGCCCACACGTCCCCACCCACACATCCCCAACACACAAATCCCGCACCAACGCACATACATCCCTCACACACAAACACATCTCCCCACCCACCCACCCACACATCACACACCCATCCCCAAACCCAAACACACTCACCCAAGCAAACATCCTCCACCATCTTCCTACACCCCCTCCCCAAAATAATCCATCCCCAAAACAGTCATCCCTCAACCAGACATCTCCCCACCCACACATCCCCCATCCACACACAACCCCACTCACACAAATCTCCCCCCCCCCCACACACACAATCCCCAAGCCATACACACATATCTCACAAACATCCCCCACCCACGTACCCATCCCTCAACCACTCACTCTGACACACCCCCACCAATCCATTAACATATACATCCCCCATCTACCCACCCACACTCATACACTCCAACCACCCGAGCCAAACACACATCGCCCACCCTCACATACATCCTCACCCACCCTCATATCCCTCACCCAACTACACATCCCCCACCCACCCACCAACACACACACATCACTCACCTACATACATCTCCCCTTCCGCACACATCCCCACCCATATACACATCCACCACCCACATACACATCCCCCACAGACATCCCACACCCATACATACCTCACCCACATACACATCTCCCCACACATCCCCCACCAACCCACCCACACATCCCCCACCTAAAAATACCCTCCCACCCACACATACATCCTCCACCCACATTCACCCTCCCCCACACAGACATATCCTCCACCCACACACACAGACACTTATCCCAACACTTATCCCCTAGCCATCATACACCCATTCCCCAACCCACATGTGATGGTTCTAGTACTTCACAGAGTCATAGCAGGTTCCTATTTCGTGGCATTCTCTAAATCCTTAGATGTATATTTGGGAAAGGGGATGAGAGAACGTTTGCTCGCTTTAACTAAAACCTAGACCATACTCGTACTACTACTTCTAGTGTACTGGACTGTTTTGTGTGTATTAGCTATCCCTATTACAAGTGTCCCTCGCCATCAGGCGACAGTAGTATATAATGCACATTTTGAGTTGCATTTCTGAAATTTGTCCGCAGGATTGTTGATTGCTTTTCCTTACATACGACTACAAACGCTGAACCTATGACGTCACCAATAGACTCCACATTTATCGATGTTGTGACATTTTATCCGATGCAATTCATTTACATATTAGCGGTACGGGCTACTTTTGTGTTCAAGCTGATCATTGGGGTGACGTATATAATCGATTAGGTTGGTCAAGGAAGATTACCGGTAAGTACCTGAGTGGGGAGGGTTTCATTTCCTGCTCTTTATTGGTGTTTTTTCTTCTTCTGTGGTCTTGGCCAGTGGCGTTGGGAATAAGATGTGATGATGTCACAAAATGGAACAGCTGATTTTTCTTTTCCCGCTCTGTATTAATTGTGTCTTATTTGCGTGTATACAGTTGTGGGAAGTGTGTTAGTGTATGTGTGATAAATCTTTAGTAATTGCATGTGTATATCTTGTGTGTTATTTTCTTGTGACAAGTGTTCATTTCCTTGAACGGCTTTCATAGATGTGTTGTAGAAATTCGGTAGTATGTCATCTTAATGTGCTCCGGTAAAATGCATTGTTCTGAGTTTTGGTATCTTGTGTGCTATGTTGTATAAAGCTAGTTTGTCTTGTTCTGGGTAGTTGATGATGCTACCTAATGCCTGATTCTATGTTCTTGTATCCTTGTTTGTATGTCATGTTTCGTTTTCATGCATGAGTGTTCTGTGTTGTATGCTGTGTGATGTTTTGAGAAAATGAAATGTCTGGGCTGTTTGTTTATGATGTTGATTGTCTGTTGTTGTTTATATGTTGGCTTCTCTTTGGGGCTGGGTAGGGTTGGGGTGGGATGGTGAAGAACTATCAATAAGTATATTATTGTTGGTATTATGTATATGTTGATCATTAAACTTCTACCAAATATTGTTGATGTTTTATATCTGTACCTAGACAGTATGTATGTGATTTGTTGTGTCAGCTTTTGCCATGTTTATGTGTATACGGTCACTGACCAGTATGGTCACTGCTAGGAAGGAAAGCAATGGCAAACTACCTTCTTTACAGATGCCAAGAAAAATCATGTTGTGTCAGACCAAGGGGAAGACCTAGAAGCAAGTACCTGGATGGCTTGGCCTTGTGGCATGGTCGAGACAGAAACACGGAGCTGATCCACGACTCTGGTGATCGAGTGAGATGGCAGAACATGACCGCCCACGCTTACCGGCATGGCACATGATGGATGGATGGATGGATGTGTATATTCTTAGAGAGAGAGAGAGAGAGAGAGAGAGAGAGAGAGAGAGAGAGAGAAGAGAGAGAGAGAGAGAGAGAGAGAGAGAGAGAGAGAAAGAGAGATAAATTACTAGATTCGACAGACAAATTACAGAAGTTGCAAAGCAGACCTTTGAGTGGCCGATTTTAACCAGGTATGGAGGGGCTGGTTTGCGTTTTTGACGATGTTAAATGAGAAAGTACTGCGCGAAAGAAACAAATTATTAACAGATCTAGTAAACAGAGTCATAGAGGGAAAAGTATGACTTCATTCTACAGTCAGACTACAGAAGATACAAAGCAGTCCTTTCAGTGTGAGGATTAACGAAAGTATGGAAGGGATGGTTGCAAGTTTTGACAACATGAAATGCGACAGTGTTTTGATGTCATCAAGACCTATCATTGATAAACATATATAGTATTATTAGGTGATTATAGAACTGAGAAAACGGAAGTAACCACAACAAAAATTATGGACTGCACACATCAGGACATGTTACAAACTCTACGCTAACGTCGCTGGTCAGCTCAGTTTGGTAATATTTTACATCTGTGAGCAGCTAACGGCGTTTGTGGCATTGTTTTCAGGTCAACTCTGGTCTTATGAGTACACGGTACAGTAAACACCGATTTTCTGTTGTGTTACAATAACACGAATGGTTACATACTCATAGGAACCTGACACACGCTTGCACGCACACGAAGACAAACACACACACACACACACACAATCGACACACACACACGTACGCACATAAGTACACACGCACACGCACGCAGGCAAATTGCCATAACCTGACTTAGACGTGATCATAGTTATGGCAGTGTTCAGAAGGAAAGTCCAGTTGGACACCTGGACCGTAAAAAATGACACGCTTGTGAGCACATTTCACAGAGCGTGAAAGGCTCTCGGGACGCTTCGTGAAAGAACGAAGCGACACCTTCAAGATCAGTTGGGGGTTGAGCCGCGGTCGAGTGTGGACCTGGTGCGGTTTCAAGTAGCGATGGCCATAGATTGTGACGCTACAATAAAAGTTATATTAATACTAATTGTTGAGACTCGAAATATTGTGTAAGATTGATTAATATGTTTGTGTAAATGACAATGTGAATTGTACAATATTTAGAGGACAATGGAGTATTTAAAACATTTCCAGTGTTGTGTACTTAAGGAAGTTTTGAGTTGTGTTCTACCAGTTACTCTTTATAGACGTTACTTACAGAGTGGAAGAGCCTAACTATAAACAAATATAATAATAGAGATGGCTACAATGAGAAGATCACGGCAGCGCAAGACAGAATAGCATTGGCACAGAAGTGTGTCTGCACATAGAAGATTCGCCAAGGCAAATAAGAATTATCTTTTCGCCATGGACACGTCAGACACGATGTGCGTCCATCACATCTCGAGAATGGCACACACGCGTGCACGCATACAAATATAAAAACAGAAAATACGAACACACAAACACACGCACGCCCGCACACACACATACAGACACATAACAATACATGAACAACACATACACAAGCAATCTCGTACGCACTCGCGCATGCACGCGCACACACACACACACACACAAACATACAGATACAAAAAACAAAACACAAACGCATGCGCATGCAGACACAAAACACAAACACACATGCACGTATACTAACCCAAAAAAAACAACAGACACACAAACTAGAAATACATGATTGATTGATTGATTGATTGATTGATTGATTGATTGATCGAACTGTATTTTTGCAGGGTTAGAAATTAGGCACGCAGGCCCGTCTTACATTCGGCCCTTCCAATCACTTATATTTTGTTCATCCATAGTGCATGATACATTCACATAGGGGGAAAAAAACATTATTAAATGAATTTTTTAAACATAAACAATGCATATTACCATGAAACACATTCCCCCACCCACAACACATCCACAACAAACACATAACCACACCCCAACCCACCACACACACATCAACCCACCCACCCACACACACTCTCAAATACCCACACACCCCCAGGCACACATAAATTCCCCCACCGACATATTCCCCACCTACACATATCTCCACACCCACACACACATCTCCCACCTATTCCCCCAAACCACATCGACTTAGCCACCGACACAACCTCCAACCACCCACCCACCACGAAAAATTCAGCCAAACACATATCCCCCCAACCGCATATTCCCCCACAAACACACATATCCACTGCCGACGCACACATCCTGCACTCACCCACACAAATCCACCCACACTTCCCCCACCCACACAATCTCCCCCACCTACACTAACATACACAACCAACCACACACATACATCCTCCGTCCACAAACATCTCCTCACCCACATACACACACATCCTACACCCATCTAGATAGATTAGACAGACAGACAGATAGACGGGCGGGCGGACAGATAGAAGGACAGACAGAACGAACGAACGAACGAACAAACTTTATTTTAAAAGGGTAACAAATTGGACATGCAGGCCCGTCTTACATTCGGCCTTATCGATCACTCATCTTCCATTTATCAAATGTGCATGTTACATTTACACAGGGGGAAAAAAACATTGTCAAATAGATTTTGTAAGCATAAACAATGCATATTACGCATGGTACATTCACATGGGAAAGTAAAAACATTGTCAAATGAATGTTGTAAACATAAACAGTGCATATTTCAATGTTGTGAGACACATCCCCCATCCACCCTCACACCTCGCAGCCACCGACACATCCCTCAGCCAAACACACATCCCCCACCCACGACACTCCACCCACCCACACATACTTCCACGCACTCACACAGACTCAGGCATACATACATGCCGCCACCCACCCACTGATCCCCCAACCACACACACAATTCCCCACCCACACATACACCCCCACCCATCCCATAACCGATACGCACACACCCACCCACATATTCAGACAGACAGACAGACATTTAGTTAGACAGACAGACAGACATTTAGTTAGACAGACAGACATTTAGTTAGACAGACAGACAGACAGACAGACAGACATTTAGTTAGGCAGACAGACATTTAGTTAGACAGACGGACAGACAGACAGACAGACAGACAGACAGACAGACAGACATTAAGTTAGACAGACAGACAGACAGACAGACAGACAGACAGACATTTAGTTAAACAGACGGACAGACGGACAGGCAGGCAGGCAGGCAGCTAGATAGATAGATAGATAGATAGATAGATAGATAGATAGATAGATAGATAGATAGATAGATAGATAGATAGATAGATAGATAGATAGATAGATAGATAGATAGATAGATAGATAGATAGATAGATAGATAGATATTTAAATATTGAGCACAACCCACTACTGGCAACTCCGATCGCATTCTGGTATGAACCTAAGGCCTATCCACGTCAATATGGAAGCACTAGACTCGAGTTTCGCCCTCATTTGAGCTCGTCAGTAGTGCATATCCCTGACCGGATCCGGAAACAGACCCGGATCACGCGTGTGAAGCGGGTGTGTAACCACGCGGCACACACTGGACACACCAAATTATCACAACAGAATATCACAACGCTACCCAACGTAGGCTATGCTCAAGATATCCGATTCAAATCCCGAAACAACCACATAATCAGATAGATAGATAGATAGATAGATTAGATAGATAGACAGACAGACAGACAGACAGACAGACAGACAGACAGACAGACAGACAGACAGACAGACAGACAGACAGACAGACAGACAGACAGACAGACAGACAGACAGACAGACAGACAGACAGACAGACAGACAGACAGACAGACAGACAGACAGACAGACAGACAGACAGACAGACAGACAGACAGACAGACAGACAGACAGACAGACAGACAGACAGACAGACAGACAGACAGACAGACAGACAGACAGACAGACAGACAGACAGACAGACAGACAGACAGACAGACAGACAGACAGACAGACAGACAGACAGACAGACAGACAGACAGACAGATAGATAGATAGATAGATAGATAGATAGATAGATAGATAGATAGATAGATAGATAGATAGATAGATAGATAGATAGATAGATAGATAGATGCCATATGATGGTACACTCCACCAAAGTCATGAATGGGGTTTTTCCAGTTATGCACGGAAAATGGACAAATAGGAAAGGAAGATACCATTAGTAACGTAAACAACGTCACACAACAACAAAGGATTTTCTCTGTGTGTGATTCAGAAAAGAGGACGTGTCTTCCAGAGATCCGTATGCGACTTATTCCGATCGTCAGCGAATAGATTTTTCAGAAGGAGGGATAGATTGGCAAATGGATAATTAAGGCAGAATCCGAAACCTAGACGTGATACAACTCAGGACAGCGAAATGACAGGTCTACGCCTCAAGGAGAACATTTGGAAGAAGGCAGGGAGTTTCGTGAAATGTTAAATATTTAAACGCCGCGCCCACATCTCGGGAGCAGTTTAATAACACATGATAATCATCCTCTGTTATTTGTTCCACTCGTTACGAAAATAAAGTACGAGTCTGGCTCCTTCTTTGGAGTCGTCTGATTATTCGTCACACTGTTCAAAGGTGAGTGTTAAGACTGAGTCAAATGTCATTCTATAATCCCAATGATAAGGAAAGACATGGCATAAAGATGGGAAGCTCGCCGGTTTTTTAGAATCCAATTGTCAACAAGATTTTCCCGCAAAAGTTGTTAGTGAACAAGAAATGCGCACTAATGGAAAATGAATTGCGCGCCGGAATACAATGAAACGCACGAAGTCGCATAGGAAGAACGTCAATAGGGAAAGTTAAAAATGTCGGCCGTCATACAAAAGTGTAAACGATGCATTCATAAGATCAAGTTGTAGAAGTAAAGGAGAAAGAAGGTAGGAAATTATATATATAAATTGTGTGTTAGAAAGTATTTATAACGAACATTCATGATGCTGATCGTTAGATCGTTAACATAACCAGTTATTGTACATCTGCACATCAGAAATCGAAATGCGAAACGAAAACTGGTGCACATAATGAACACACAGTAGAAAATGTCCAACGTTACAATATCATTCGTGAAGTACAAAAGACAGAACATTATCACACATTAGAAATTAAAGATTAACTGAAGATAGTAAGAAAACAACATTGAATTAAAGAACTTATTTAGAATATACAGTCTGAAACGAATAAATGAAGTACACACTCGATTGACTTTACATATTTACAATGAAAGTAGGCCGTCATCGGGACACTGCACTGTAAATTATATCTACAATACAAGGAAGATGAAACAGACAGGTACAACCATTATTAAAACAGCTTCAACTACTGGATAAATACGTAGTGCAAACACGATATACGTCACAAGACTGAACATTTTGATTACGTGTTGGATGATTTTATACTTCAACACTGCACATTACATTGCACTAACATTACCTGATCATACATGCCAGCACAGACAATTAATTGACCTACTAATTGCTTAGTTCAGTGCAACAGTTAGAAATGGCAGCATTATTGTCCGGGAGTGCTAACAGAGAACATTAACACCATTTACTGCGTCATTATTATACGGACATAGGAAATATTATCTTCACGTAGGACATGTTTGTTGAGGAAAATCTGGAGATGGACTGCACACATACGGCTGTCTTTGTCACACCCTTGCCTCCCTCAGAATAATCTTTTCAAGACACGGATACTCACCGAATAGAGTTCCCTCACGCCACTTCAAGTTTATCACCAGCGTTTACATATGAAGTAAAGATAGCCATTTTCAAAGAAATATATCTAACCATGGAGTTTTTTTATTACGCTGTTCACCGCCATACATAGGAATTACGTGGTTGGTCAGCGTCGGTCCCAGTTATTCAAAGCTCATCGATCATACCACAGCCGACTAAGCACTTCTCTGAAGTCGGCCACGAACCGCGTGGTTCAGGGTATTAGTGTAAGTTCATTACACTATCGTCAAACGTAAACAGGAGCAACTAACACTGGGTCACATTTCAAGTGTTCTAACTCATACGTGCACAGGAGGATCATGTCAAAATAGTGGGCAGCAAACATCACTTACGTCAACGTTGAACATTCGAACCAGTCCAATCAAGATACATTCACGCGACACTGGATGGATTTTCGAAAGCGTTAAGGCCAGTATTATTTATCGTTGTCCACTGTCCAACATCTGGTGTATATTAATAAGGTGTTGATTATAAATGTTAACAAAAACAATTATAAGCCGACAGTGTGGGTGGTTGGAATGGGTATTCCTAAAGTAGCCAAGCACGCTTGATTACTTTAGAAATCGTTTGTGTTGACTAGCGTCAGGTCAATACGAAAAGTCATTTGTATTGGTCTTGCGTGCGATAACACACATTGTTGGTATCGTAATTGTGAGTAGTATATAACGTGTTTATCGTGTTGTCACGTAAATTTCTGGTGTAATAATTTTGTCTTTTATGAATGAAAATATGAATTTCCGTCTTGCGTCAATCGTCGTTTGTCAGTATTAGTATTGTTCCGCTGTACTTATATATGTATATTTTATATTGAACATATTTTTTCATAATTATTTTCGCGGTTTACATATGTCACGTTAGGTATAATTTTCGTATATTTTGAGTGATATATTCTTGAGTGATCGTCAACTTTACATTATTTGTCTGAATTAAGTTGATATTGTGGTCGAAGTTGATACCACGAGATATACTATCGACTCTGTTCCTAGAAAAACATTATTACAACTTTGTCGATATTCTTGTCTTCTTTTTCCACTTCGATATTATATTACAGCTAGAGTATTATACAGGTAGGTCAAGATGTCTACACTGCAGGATTACATGGTAATGGGTGAGAAGACGGGATTGACTGGAGCAGAACTTAGAGCGTGGGCGAAACAAGAGTTCAGCGACTATCAATTACAGCAAAAAGAAGAGAAACGTCTTCAAGCCGCACGTGAGAAAGAGGAACGATTGGAAAAGCTAGCGACTGAAAAGGAAGCAAAACGAGAGGAAAAAGAACTAAGAGAAAAAGAGATAGCTTTGGAACTCGAAAAGATGGCAGCTAAAGAAAAAGAAATGGCTGCTGAAAAGGAAAAGCTAATTATGGAAATGCAATTGAAAGAGAAGCAATTGGCCGCAGAGGCAGAAATCAGGGAGAAACAACTCGATTTTGATAGGGAAAAGCTGGCAAAAGAAACACTATGGAAGGACAAAGAAGTGGAGGGTAATTTGAAAATCAAGACTTTAGAGATGGAACATGAAGCTGAGATTGAACGAGAGACAAGTCGTGCAAAACAGAATGATCCAGTGAAGATGTACCACGGACTTTTTCGCAACTTTCAACAAGGCGATTCGGTCAGTTCTTGGATTACCAACTTTGAGGTACTCGTAAAGCATTACAAGGTACCGGAACAAGACATACCAATTCTATTCCACAGGCATCTCGCATTGGAGCCTTTAAAGGTAATTGAGTTAATACCTGAGGACTTACATACTAACTACACATACATGAGAGATCGTGTGTTGGCACACTTCAGTCTAGATGAGTCGGGCTTACGTACAAAATATAAAACACTCACTTCCAAATCTAACCAAACTTTCCTTGACTTTGTTTCTGAGTTAACCTCATCTTTTGATAAATGGACTAAAGCCGCTGATATTGGGTCTGATTACAATAAAATTCGAGACTTAATAATTAGAGATAGAATACTATCTGCAGTACCAGAGGCCATGTCTGTATTTCTAGTGGAGAATAAATGCAAAGATCTTAAGGAAATGGAAACGAGGGGAGAATCTTATTTCAATGCACATCGAGACATATTCGCAAATTGTACACAGCCAGAACTGATAATAGGAGCAAGTGCTAGATTCCAAAAAGGCAATGGCAAGTTCAGAAAATTTAGCAGTAATAAATATAGAAATAGTCCATACCAGTACTCTAACAGAGAAGGAGACAGATCAAGAAAAGGACACCTATCCAGATGTCAATACTGCAAATTATCTCATGGACATTTGGAAATGTTCGATCGACACCCTGGGTATACAGATTATCTTCGTGACATCACAGCGAGGAAAAGAAGTAAGTATGACTCATTCAAAAGAGGCATCAAATGTTTCTCGTGTCGGGCGTACGGACACACTAGCAGGTCTTGTCCAATGAAGAATTCTTGGAAGGAAGCGAGTACCGCATACGTATTTTCGAGTAGTGACTCGGATGACCTAGAAGAGACACACGCAGCTATCATACAACAGTATGATGTCAAGACTTACAAGACTTTAACAGACAGTCCTATTGACGAATCAGTCGAGACAATCCATGAAGCCAATGCCGCTAATATTCAAAATGGCAAAATAAAAGTTCACCAGGCATGGGTGAATGGTGAACCTACTACCTGTATCCGTGATTCAGGAGCTTCAATTGTTGGAGTTGATAAAAGACTGATAAAAACAGAAGACTATACAGGTGAAACAGTTGACTGCAGAACTTTTGGAAGAACAATCGAAAGATATAAAATTGCCACAATTACAATACAATCACCATACTTTGAAGGCACAATAAATGCAGCAGTATTACCTAACCCTTGTGCTGGTCTACTAATTGGGAATATACCCAATGCAAATCAGTTCACTCATGAAGAGGCAATGCAATGGGAGATTGAACACGCGCGAACGAATGCAGTTACAAGAGCTCAAGATCGACAGAACAGTGATCAACCTTCTCAGACAGACATTGACAATATACAAAACAATATCAGACTGACGACAGACTTACCGGGTGAACAAAAACAAGATCCAACATTACAAACATGTTTTAAAAACGTACAAGAACCGTCTAAACAAGCTAAACGTGGAAATTGGAAATTTCTTTTAGACTAATATTTTGTCAAGACGGTACAATAGGGGTACAACACACTACATACAACCAGTACTCCCAACAAAATATCGGGTAGAAGCACTGAAACTCGCTCATGATTCACCATTTGCAGGTCATATGGGTATCGCAAAAACCACCAGCAGATTACTAACACAATTTTATTGGCCTGGGTTTACCAAAGACATTATAACACATGTACGCTCATGTACATTATGTCAAATAACCACACAAAAAGGCAAACATCCAAAAGCACACGTTCAGAAAACCGATTTGGCATCACAACCATTTCAGAAAATTGCTATAGATATTGTGGGTCCTTTAAACACTACTACTGATCGAGGTAATAGGTTTATTTTAACCATGATTGATCTGTGTACTCGTTGGCCAGAGGCTATTCCTCTCAAACACATCACGAGTAGATCCATATTAGATTCATTGTTATCAATTTTTAGTAGAAATGGATTCCCAAGTTGCATACTATCTGATAGAGGTAGTCAATTCAAATCAACAGCTACTAAAGAAGCAATGGAAATAATTGGTATTCCACAAGTATTTAGTTCTCCTTGGCACCCAATGACAAATGGGGTCAACGAAAATTATAATGGAGTCCTCAAGCGAACTCTAGCAAAAGTAGCAGCGGATAGACCAAAAGATTGGGATATTTTACTACCAGCTGTACTATTTGCGTACCGAGAGGTACCACAATCCAATACAGGATTTTCTCCATTTGAAATAGTATACGGAGCAAATCTGCGTGGTCCGTTATTATTATATAACGATATGATTATGAATAAGACATATGATTATCTTAAAAGAGAAGCATACGAAATGGTTACACAGTTGAGAGACAAAATCATTACAGCTTGTCAGATCGCAAAATCTGCACTAGGAAAAGCTGGAGAAAAGTACAGACAGTACGATAATAGGAACGCCAAGACAATAGTCTTGAAAGAAGCATAAGAGGTTTGGTTATTATTACCTGATCCTCGAGACTGTTTAGTTACGTCATGGCAAGGTCCATTTAAAGTGATCAAGAAAATTGGTGATGTAGATTATAGGATAGATGTAAATGGAAATCATAAAATATTTCACATAAACATGTTAAAACCATATATCCCACGGGATAACAATACATCACAAGTAACGAGGCAGATCCCACATAGAATAGCAGCAGCTTGTTGGGTTATTAATGAACAGCAAGAAGACGCTATCAAACAACAGATTCCAACACCGATAGTTAATAATGAGAGTAGTTGGCAATCTATACAAATATGCCAGGATCTATCGACCCAAGACAAAGAAAAACTTATTGCAGCAATAAAAGAGTTTAGTACAATATTTTCCGACAAACCGGGACAATCATCACTTATCAAACCTAAGATAACTTTACTCTCGAATGTCCCAGTTAAAGTGAAACCTTATCCAAATCCCAATACATTATCTAGAGAAAGTTACTGCAGAGATTTCAGAACTAGATAAAGCGGGGATTATAAGAAAATCTATTTCAAACTACTGTTCTCCGGTAGTAATTGTGAAAAAGAAAGATGGTTCATTACGTTTATGCGTGGATTATAGAAAAGTAAATGCATTAACATTATTAGACGCAGAACCAATGCCAAACATTGATGAGTTAATCGAGGGCATGGCAAACTCGAAACTCTTCTCGAAAATTGATCTCACCAAGGGATATTGGCAAATTCCCATGGATGAAGAGTCAATGCATATTACAGCGTTCAGTACACCATTAGGTCTATATGAATGGGCATATCTTCCATGTGGGCTACAAAATGCACCAAGCCCATTTATGCGTATGATGAGAAGACTACTACATGGAATTTCCAATGTAGCGACATATATGGACGATATTTGTGTGCATACTTCAGATATTGACACACATGTTAAAATCCTTAAACAAGTATTTCAGAGAATACAACAACATGGATTGAAAGCTAAACCAAGTAAAATTGAAATAGGTGTTACTGAGATACAATTCCTTGGTCATAGAATTTCTAACGGATTTAGGAAAACTGATCCAATGGTAGTTACTAAAATTCTGAATATCAAACCTCACACATTCAAAAAAGGAAGTAAGGAGTATATTAGGGCTGATTAATTATTATCAAAAGATCATTCCTAATTTTGCTGATATGACAGCAACATTTTCTGAACTATTAAAGAAAGGTCAGCCTACAAAAATAGTTTGGACAGATGACTGTCACAGTCCTAGATCTCTAGGGGATTGAAACTCGGGCTCATACAGGCAACAAACTCCGTTAGATACAATCTAGCATCATTTATTTACATGTATATTACAGTACGCTGGCGAAGCGAGTTTTCACAAGCCAGCATTCAGTACATTTCGTATCACAGGAGTTTACAATAAACATGATTAACACAATAACTCTAGCAGCTATCTAAACATATGTCTAAGACCCCTAAATACAATTGGGTCTACTATCAAGTCCCCTTAAGGTAAGCCCTGTTGTTTCCTCAATGTCCAGCCCCTGTCTTACCTTCCACACGTGTCGCAATCCGACTGGGTGGCAACTCTCTCTGAGTTTCTCGTGGACCCCGCAATCGGCGGGCCCCATCAGTGTCCACGGGGCTGTGGACACACTGACCGGTCCTTCGAGAAGGCTTTGGATTATTCGAGCCTTCGAGTGACTCGGTTCTTTCCCTTTAGCTGGAGTACTCTCCCTTCGCCAGTATCTCTTACTTTTATGTTGGTACCGTCCCTATGTGAGGCTGTGACAGGAGTCCCCCTCCCCCCCCTGCTTTGATGGGTTCTTATATGGTAAATTAGTTCTGTACTAATTCTGTCACAGGATCACATAAAGTCGGTGTTTGTAGTTTGGTGGATAGTAACTTGGTAACTGACATATCTGCATAACCAACTCATGTATTCTCCCATACCCCACTTTAAGATGATTGCTGAAGAGGTTTCGCTCTTCTATGTTCTTAAACATGCTTATCTGACCGAAGTTCCGTGACGTTTCCCAGTTATTTTTACAACCGCGCCCTTCTCAAGTATCCATTATGATACCAAGATATTAAAGCTCTGTGTAAGAGAGTTCTAACAAGACAAATGTCTTGGCTATTTAAGTACACCTGCAACATCTTGTTCTGTGTGTGTATTTCGATACATTTTTACTCTCGTATGTTGTATAATGCTGAATATGTAGCTATGCTGTTGTTCTATCACATCTGACTACGTGTTCCTGTTGGTTTGTTCGTGTATTGATTGATATGTTGCTGTTTCTAATAAAGTGACTGCACTTTAATTGTTCATGTTCAGTTTTAAGTTTGTATAAAGTGTGTGCTCACTGTGTGGTTTATCTCCAAGCGTCACGAGTTGGGATATCCCTTGTCATGAATTACCCCAATGTGTGTAATGCATAATCGGGTATTCCAAGCAGTGGTGCTTAGATGTAGTGTATTAACTCCTAAACATGTAATACATTTTTACATGAAAGACGCAGACAAATTAAAATAAATACGTTTTGCGTACAATTTGTCCTCTCAGTATATCGTTCTCTCATTTAATTCTTTCACTCTGTCATTCATACACCTTTCATACAAAATAGTATTTTGTTAAAATATTTAAATAAAGTTGAGGTGAGTCACATCACAAAGATTTTGTTACGAATTATCATGCAAAGAGTGAGGAAGAAAATACAACCTGAAATAGGGGAAGAACAATGTGGTTTTGTAGAAGGAAAGGGTACAGTAAATGCTGTGTATATGCTGCGAACAGTTATTGAACGTGCTTTAGAAGTAAACAAGGATATACATCTTTGCTTTATTGACTACACAAAGGCTTTTGATAGAGTAAGACATGTCAACATTGTGGATATGCTTGCAGATCTACAAATTGATGGGAAAGACATTAGACTTATAAAAAACATATATTGGAAACAACAAGCTGCCATAAGAATTGATAATGAAGTAGGACAATACCAACCTATTAAGAGAGGTGTTAGGCAGGGATGTGTAATGTCTCCAGATCTTTTTTCCTTATACAGTGAAAATATTTTCAGAAATGTAGAAGACCTAAATGGAATCAGCATTGGAGGACGAAACATAAATAACATTAGATATGCAGATGATACAGTATTGATTGCAGACAATGCACAGGATCTGCAACAATTAGTAGACGCTGTGGTTGTACACAGTGAGCAGCTGGGGTTGGAATTAAATTGTAGGAAGACACAGGTTATGGTCGTCACTAGGAAGAACGAAGTACCACAATGTAATATACAAGTAAATGGGAATATTCTTCAACAAGTGAATCGGTTCAATTATCTCGGAACAGTCATAACATCTGATGGCAGATGCCTTGAAGAGATTAGAACAAGAATCGCCATTGCGAAAGTAGCCTTTAGCAAGATGAAAAACATTCTGACCAATAAAATGATGTCAATTGAAACGAGAAAAAGAGTGTTGAGGGGATACATAGAGCCTGTTCTTTTGTATGGATGTGAAACTTGGACAATGTGCAGTCAAGCTGGAAAACATCTGATGGCTGCAGAAATGTGGTTTCTGAGGAAAATGCAAAGAATACCATGGACAGATAGAAAAACCAATGACCAAGTACTACAAGAGACAAATGAAAATCGTAGATTGATTAGAGAAATTAGACGTAGACAGTCAAAATTTTTTGGACATGTTATGAGAAGAAATGGACTGGAGAACTTGGTGACAGCTGGCAAGATCGAGGGGAACAGACCAAGAGGAAGACCGAGAGGAAAATACCTGGATGGCTTGGCCACATGGCATGGACGAGACAGGAACACTGAGCTGATCCACGACTCTGGTTATCGAGTGAAATGGCGAATCATGACCGCCCACGCTTTCCGGCATGGCACATGATTGATTGAAGTCTTACTGCCCTTAGAAAAATGGATTAGGCGATATGTTCCCTTTAAGGTAACAAGTACTTTGTGTACGTGTAATCAAAAAATGGTTTATAACTTACATAGAAAAAAATTGTATAGCAAGAATATTTCACGCATGAGTGGAAATATCTGTAATATTATGATAGAAAATATATAAGTTAGCGGTTGACATATTTTATATACATGATTAAATAGAAGTTTAATATATTAACTGATAAATAACTAACTAACTAACTGAATCCAACGATGATGTGTGTTGTCCTCCTGTTGTCCCTGTGTAGTGTCATGAATGTTAACAGTTAATATAGCAGTCCTTTGCATGTTGTGATCGACGCAGTCCTATTTCGGCTGTTTGCGAAGTTTCTTAGCAATAGCGATTATGCAGTGTTCTTAATCTTTACAGATGAATGTCAGTTCACTGGTTGGAATCATTTCACAGACATTATATATTGGTTGAATTGTTTTTATCACCTTAGCAATTGGTAATATAGGGTTCTCACAGTGTTATGTTCGTGGGTGTTATACGTAACCTATTCACTTGGGCGTTGATACTTCTGAATGAAAGTTCTCTAGTAGGTTTAGAGGTACACTGTTCTATGCAACAGACTAAAATATCACAGCTTCTTATATGGCGACTAATTAATGTGCCTAGTGTTCGTCTGCTGGTGCTTTCGCTTGCCGTGATAAAAAGTCAGCAATAATGTTATCAGTGCCCTTGATATGGCGGATTTCAAAGTCGAAATCTTGAAGAAGAAGACACCATTTTTCCAAACGATGGTTCTTTGGAAAACCTTGCTTAAGTACCAGCAGCGGCGAACTATCGGTTAAGACAACAAAATGCGAACCTAAGAGGAACTTAGATAATCGACGCATGCAAAAGAGTAGGCTTAATGCCTCCAACTCAGCTGTCGAGTAATGGATCTCTGCCTTTCTCAGCTTGCGGCTTACGTAGAGTATTGGATGTTGCAAACCCTGATATTCTTGCATCAGGCATCCTCCAATTGCGATAGCACTCGAATCTGTGGTCAGAATAAAAGGTATATCTATGTTTGGTAATCTTAATACTGGTGGGTTAGAAAAAATTAATTTCAATTTGCACATTGCATCCTCTAAGCGGATACTCTTACAAAATTTTTCTGGATGATCTTTTGTCAACAGATTAGAAAAAACTGATGTGAGTTCTGCCCAGTTTGGTATAAACTTGGCATAATAGTTTATGAGACCCAATAGGCTTCTAACCTGCTTTTTTGTTGTTGGAACTTCTAGGTTGGGAATTTTTTGATACGATTTTATCATCTGTCAACAGTTTGCCTTCGGAAATCCTATGACCTAGGAAGTCTAGCTGTTTATAGCCTATTTCAACCTTGGAAGGTTTGATAGTAAGTCCAAAAAGAAAAATTTGGTTAAAGACTTGTTGGAGTGTAAGTAAGTGAGAAGTTATGTTTGAAGAATGGATACATATATCATCAATATAAGATTGCACGTCCCTGATGCCGTGCAATAGCAGTCTAGTTAACCTGACAAACGTGGCGGGAGCGTTCTTGAGACCAAACGGAAGATATCTCCATTCGTACAGCCCAAGGTATAGCGAATGCTGTTATATGCCCTGAAGAGGGGTCTAGTGGCACTTGCCAGTAACCTTTGGCTAAATCAAGCTTAGAAAATAATGATGATTGAGACATATTCAAGATGAGGTCTTCACAGCTGTTCATTGGCTCAGCATCTGTGGTGGTTATGGTATTTAATTTTCTATAATCTATGTACAAACGAATGGTTTGGTCCTTCTTTTTCACAAAGGCAATTGGCGAAGAATACTGGGACACAGATTTCTGTATTATTCTATTTTTCTCCAAGTCCAAAATTTCTTTATCTAAATTTGCTCTATAATGTAAAGGAATTGAATATGGTCTACATTTGATCGGTGTCAGATCTGTCAACATAATTGAATGTGTTATTTTGTCAGTCTGTCCAGGTTTGTTTGAGAAGATAGTTCTATAGTCGTTCAGAAGAGACAAAATGTCTTGTCGCTGCTGTTGTGTCACAGTGTCAGAGATTTGTATGTCATTCATAGTACTGTCGTCGTTCATAGTTGGTACTGGAATTTCCGTATTGTCTACGTCCGTCTGATTTATTACTGACGCTACTGTTTGTAAATTGTCTTCAATGTCATTGTCGTCGTCGTCGAGACTAATAGTTGTCAATGTGTCGTTAACGTGGTCGTACTTGTCGTTATCCCATATTGTCGGTACTGTGAATATGTTTTCGTCGCCTTCGTTGTCACAAGAATGAGTCATTAACGATGCTTCGTTTGTCGGGGTGTCATTCAGTCGGGTAATTGTCGTTTCGTTTTTGTTGTCATTCTTGTCAGTCTGGTTATTGTCAGCTGTTATATGCGTCTGCTTGTTCATGTCACTGTCATTTCTAGCATAGTATGGTTTTAACATATTTACATGGAATATTTTCAACTTTCCATTTAAAGAAATTTCGTAATCAACTTCCGAAATCCTTCTCACAACTTTAAATGGTCCCTGCCAAGAGGTTGATAGTAAATCTCTCTTGTCAGGTAGTAATAATAAAATATCTTGATTTGGTTGTAATATAATCGTTCTTGCCCCTTTGTTGGCGAAATATGGTGAAAGAGTTGGATCTGCTTTTTGTTCTTCTATCAACTCGGTGGTGATAATATTAGGTGAAATGATTTGTAGTGCTTCCTGAAGTTGGTCAGTGTGGGTTTTGTGTGTCGTCTGTCTTGTTACTATATTAGTGTGTTGTGTGTGTTGTTGCACATTTACAGGCTCAGTACTTTGTGAATCGATGGCGTCCTCAGTTCGAGGTGTTAATTTGATGGTAGCATTGAAAGAGTCAACCGCCCCTGTATTCTGCACCTCTGTGAATTCATTTCGAATTACGTCATCGGTTGTCTCCCTTGTTCTTTTGGCAGTTTGAGACAAGCATGCGTGGGTTGTCACTTTGGAATCGCTGTTTGGATTTTGGATACAGTTTTTCTGTTCCAATTCTCTGATTTCCTTTTCAGAGCAAGATCTTATGTTGGGAAGATTCCCAAGGATGATTTCAGCGGCAGGACTTTCTAGTACTGCACATACACTTGTCCTGATATAAAAGGTGTCCGAATTTCGGCAAGTGCTAGGGGGTATCTTTTAATCGTGCCTGCGAATGTGCGACACGTTATGTATTTATGTGTGTAGTCTTTGTCGTTAACTAATGTTCTTTTAATCCCACAAAGAGTCGCCCCGGAATCTCGTATTAATGTACATTGTTTGTTGTTAACAAAACCTGTTAAATACTTTAACTTGCCTGTTGGTGATAAGGCTGCGTTGGCCATTTCGTTAGAAATTGGTATTGTGTGGCCACATAACAAGGTTGTATCAAGCTGAGATTTTCTACAGGTGTTACATTTGTTATCAGCGATGGTATTGATGATTTCTACTGCATTGCCTGACTCACTCGCACTTTCATTCTGGATGTCACATTCGTTCTGTTGTTCAATTTCTTCATCTGAGGAGGTGTCTATCAATGCGGCATTGGCCTGCTTCATCATCTTTCTCCCATCACAGACTGAAGAAAAATGCCCATAGCTCGCACAAAAATAACATTTAACCGCTCTCTGATATGCGTTCCTCTTGTTCCTTTGTTTTTCCACTACTTTTTGGAGATGATGTGGATAATTTGATGATTTGTCACACATCGCGAACTGTTCGTGCGTCAGATGACAATACTGGCACATGACTGGTTGTGTGACCTTAGAGCGTTGTTTGAACCTATTTTCATTTGGTTTCGAATATGTTGTGTTTGTAACCGCTGCTGTTTCATTTTGGCTCATGTTTAGCTGAAAAATATCGCGGTTTGCTGTAAAATATGCGTTCCCTTTATTTTCTATTTCTTGGATGGTTTTACAATCCATTTGTCTCAAAAATTTAGAAGAAGGTGTTGGGATAGTGCTAATAATTTTATCAATTATAATTAGCTCTTTCAATTTATCATGGTTGTTATTTGTTTTCGCTGATGTTATCCATTTTGTAAAAATATCTTGAACTGTAGACACGTAGTCTATGAAAGTTTGGTTAGGTGATGGTGATAATTTTGAGAACTGTAGTTGATAGCCAGCTGTATCTAGTGAATAATGTTGGAGTATTCTCTGTTTTAAATAATCATAATCTTTCCTCATGTCTTGCGGAACTGTCTCTATCACTTTTAAGGGCTCTAAAGCTAAATTTCTCATCAAAATAAATGACCAGTCGACTTTTGCGACATTATGGTGAGTCATCAAGCACTCGAAGTTCTCTAAGTATGCGCTTATAGAATCTCCTAAACAAAATGCTTTGACAAGGCCTTTATATTTGTTGTATTTTTGTTCATCTTCTTTACTTCTAATTTTGTTTACTGATATTTCTAGGTTGGAGTCAATTTCCATTTGTTTTAGTTTTATCTGTGTCTCTGCATTTAATTGGGCTTGCTTGGTCGCAGCCTCAATTTCCATCTGCATCTTCTTCTCCTGAGCCTGCAGTTGCATTTTCTTTTCTTGAGCTTCCATTTGCATCTGCATCTTTTTCTGTTCTGCCTCAATTTGCCTCTGCATCTTTTTCTCTTCTGCCTCAATTTGCATTTGCATTTTCTTCTCTTCTCTTTCTGCTTGCATCTTTTTCTCTTCTCTTTCCGTTGCTCTTTCTTCTCGTGCAATATTTTCCGCATGTGTCTTTTGTGCCCATTCTGAAAGTTTTTCCTCAATATATCCTAACCTAATACCTAATTCAATGCAATGCTCTAATGTTGAAATCTTGTACTTTAGTTACTATTTATTTTATTGCAATTACATCCCTTTGAAATTAGTCAGGGTGTACACAAATTGGTTATCCCCCTTAATGTTTACCTTTAAATTTATCTGAGTAGATTTACTTGGTTATAATATTAGCATATACATAAAAAATCAATACATAGAAAAATGTTACATCAATGATTGAGGATGAGGAGTATCGCTTAGGGATGTAATGAGCATGAAATGAAACTCATCTTATTTTCCCTGAGCTCTCGACTGTAGTCTTGTTTCTTCGCCACTGCTGGAGTACAGGTTACATACACACGATAATTCGCGGAACAATCTGCTGTTGGAATCAAAAAACATTAGTAACTGTCATAGTAATTGTCACAGTCATGTCAAATTTCATAAACATTATCATCATTTGAAATATTTTTGTGGAGGGACTATAATAGCTTATTCACAGATAGCTGCAAAATTTCTAACTTTGTCATGTGTTAAAGTTGATATATTCTTTTTTTTTACTTGGCAAACCCAAAATAGCTGTTCTGAAACGTAAAGCTTATGATTGCCAAAACCGGCGATTGCCCCCAAATAGCCTGTCACAGTCCTAGATCTCTAGGGGATTGAAACTCGGGCTCATACAGGCAAAAAACTCCGTTAGATACAATCTAGCATCATTTATTTACATGTATATTACAGTACGCTGGCGAAGCGAGTTTTCACAAGCCAGCATTCAGTACATTGCGTATCACAGGAGTTTACAATGAACATGATTAACACAATAACTCTAGCAGCTATCTAAACATATGTCTAAGACCCCTAAATACAATTGGGTCTACTATCAAGTCCCCTTAAGGTAAGCCCTGTTGCTTCCTCGATGTCCAGTCCCTGTCTGACCTTCCACACGTGTCGCAATCCGACACGGGTGGCAACTCTCTCTGAGTTTCTCGTGGACCCCACAATCGGCGGGCCCCATCAGTGTCCACGGGGCTGTGGACACACTGACCGGTCCTTCGAGAAGGCTTTGGATTATTCGAGCCTTCGAGTGACTCGGTTCTTTCCCTTTAGCTGGAGAACTCTCCCTTCGCCAGTATCTCTTACTTTTATGTTGGTACCGTCCCTATGTGAGGCTGTGACAATGACCATGATAAACTATTACAGCAGATAAAAACATTGTTCAGTGATTATCCTATTCTGAAATTACCTGATGTCACAAAAGATTTCGTATTACAGACAGATGCGAGTTTACACGCTATTTCGGGTGTATTACTCCAATTATATGAAGGAAAGTTGCATCCAATTCTTTACTTCAGTAAAAAGTTATTAGAGACACAGAGGAATTATGCTATTACCGAACTTGAAGCATTAGCATTAATTGAAAGTATTGAGAAATTTTCCAGATATCTACTTGGTAGGAAATTTCTTGTTCTTTACGATAACAAACCCCTACAGATTTTCAAGTCTGGTCATCCTAAGAACTCTAGAATTCATAGATGGTCTTTACTCTTACAAGATTATGAATTCGATATCTGTCACATTCCTGGAAAGGATAATACTCTTGCGGACATTCTCAGTCGATTATAGAATATACAGTAAGACTGATATATGTTATAAGTTATTCAGTTATAGTTTATTATTATTATTATTATTTTATAAAATATTTGAGAAATTTAATAAAGTTCAATCAAATAGCACCTAATTAATAAATGATGTTGATACAATCGGTGACTTTAAATTAATACTGTTAGGTATATATAGTATAATCAAATAGATACATGTGTTGTTAATTTACATTTATTGGCAGAGACATCTACACGGATGCAATAGCCATTAATCCATTAATATGTCCTGCACACTTGATGGATATTTCGACCGTCATTATTTTACGTGGAAAACTACGGTCAAGTATTTGTAGATGGTGTTGTGTAATGTTATTAATTCTGTCCAATTTTGGAACATTGGAACATTGGAACATTCGTCAAATCATTAATTAGAATTATTTAGTTAATTAATTGATTCAATTTTGTTATATTAATGTGTTACATAAATAAGTCATTAATTTCGAATGTGTATATTGATAATTAGTATTTCACTTGTAATTAAGAAACATTGAAGTAATTATTTTGTGATTTGGTGATTAGGTAAATAGTTGGGTAAGCAAGGTTTCAGCTGAACTAATTCTATAAAAGCGAACTGGGTTGCCAATCGGTCCATTAAGATCTATGAATATATACGGAATCGGCTGATGGTCTAAAGATATACACACAAGTATTGGACAGTTTAACATATCAAATGGCACCATAAAATCTCGCAAGACATGGGTAGTTACGTCTACCCTACCAACATATAAATATACATGGAATATATGGAGGAACAACAACAACGACCAAAAATGGAATACTGGGAAACCCATTTTTACTCTCGTCCAAAACTCATGGTATGACCTAGAGTGAGGACACACTTGTCTATTAAGACATGGTAGGGACTAATATGGTTATTAGTTGGTCTGATCTCCCATGATCAGCCACACGACGTCTAATGGGGTATTAGACAGGTGGGCGTGCCCATCATATGACATTATTATTTTTTTAGAGTAGATAAAGGGGGAGACTAGGAACTTTCCAGGTTTCGTTGTTAAAGGTTAATGCATATGTTTGCAAAGTAATACATATATCCATAGAAGAAAAAAAATGAAAACATTTTTCTTATCTAGGAGGGGGTTTGTAGCAGAATGTGTATGTTAGGTGGGCAAAGCTACAGCACGCTTGAGCATCAGGATGGAATGGGAAGAAAGATGCTCAAGTCGTGACGTAGTTGGTTGTTAGGAGTCAGTCAACATCTGGGACTGGAGGAGAGAGGTCACCATAATGTCGGAACTGAAATAAGATTGTTGTAGTGGTCATCAATGTGAAATAAAACTCCATTTATATTTAACCAGAGATCTCGTTGGTCCTCTATGTGTCTGCTTTGTTATAGAGGACTAAATGGTGCCCACGACTCAGGATCGGAACCTGGAGTGTCGCGGAATCTCAATACGCTGTCCATGTAACACATCGAAGTAACTACAAAGTTTTGAAGATCTTTGTTCTGCTTGCATCAATTACCCAGAGACAGGATTACGGCACGGTTCTATACTTGTATTGAACGTTAAAACGAAGTTGATAAATGGCCACTACGTCGTCTGTGAGAGTTACAGCAGCCAAAAGCCCGGCTAGGGGTGGTTGTCTGTAAATATTCTTCAGAATCCTCGCTATAAGGACCTCTTGTCAAGAATCCTCGCTGTAAAGGCAGTCGTTATCAGCTGAGATATGAAAACCGGCTTGTCAGGGCGGGTTGCTGTACAATGGTTATCATCTTGAGCAAAAGAGTGAGAAAAACCAGCACGTTTTTTCTGGATCCTTCGAAATAAGAGGCTCAGGAAAAAGAAACTTCAAAGCAAATCGAATTAAGTAGCAGTTATCTACTTCGCATCAAGATTGTCTGGAGCGAACTGAAAACCGTTGAATCGTGACCTTGAGAGTTTGAAGAAACAAGTCAATCACTCATTTGAAGAATAAGAAGAAATGAGAAGGTCATCAACAGCAGCGATATCGTCAGGGGACTCTCGGAAGAGGGAGGGGCAGACTGGGCTGCCAACCTACTGAAGAGGGGACCCAAATTATCGCTTTAGTGAGCTACAGTTCTCATGACGTCGCTTTGATGTGCCCTGTTATCGGGTGAAGAGAAGGCTCAAATCTGGTAGGGGCTCAACCAGGGGCTGAAGTTACTGAAACGTTGGAAGAAGAAACTACCTGAAGCGCGTGATCGGTTGGAGGAGCATTTCAACTAACACACTCCTAGCGTGTGAATTCTACCTGACAGCGAACATAGAGGAATCCGTATTTCTTGGATCGGGAGCAGAGATTAGGGTAATTTGTAAACCTTAAATATCATTTTAAGTACTATTGACTGGTTGAACAATTCTTAGTGTGTAAAGTAACAACGGTCATGTCTTTAAATTAGCTGCTTACAAATGTGAATTTGATTTTATTAGTGTATACCGAAATATTTCAGCATAGCAAAGGAAACAACAGGATATGGCAACAGGCAGACCCATCACAGCACAGTGGAGAAACAGGCATAATTTCAGCTAGGCTCAAGACTTCGAGTTTTTTTTTTTTTTTCAGGTACCAAGGAATATGCAGAGGAAGAAGTAGGAATATTGTTTTAAGCTTGATATAAATTACAAAGAAGTTAATATGAATTACCTACATGTAGAATTACAACGTATCAGTACATGGTTGGGAGAATTAAAAGAGGCAGTTAGTGAAGTAGAGAATTATGTAGAAACGTTGAAGAACAGAACAACTAGACAAGACCCTTATAGATTTAAGGTAGACTACAATAGAGTAGGAAAGAATAACAGGAGACAGCCACTGCTTAATAAAGACAGAAGACAATATGGCTATTATGAACCAAGACCTGATGTATGTGGGGTAAAAGACGGTGAGAACAGACGTAATGGTGAAAAGTCGGACTGGGATAGGTGTTATAGATACAAGAATGATCCTGAGAGAGACTTTTCCAAGAAATTATGGAAATGGCCATCCTATAGCAAGAATGCTAGGAAAAAACGTGACGACTGGTTTGAACAAAGACGGAAACAGTATTTGAGGTCAGGGTCAAAGAACAGAGTAGGAAATGTAAGTGAAAATTCAACTATTCCTAAGGTGGTTGCCAATATGACTGTTAGACAGGAAAAGAACACGACGGTGTTAATAAAGAGAATAGACCGAGAGACACAGACGCAGACAAGTAATACGATAAATGATAGTACGCAGACACATATGGATACTGTAGTGAAGACAACCCAGGTACAGTCAATTAAGAAAATAGAAAAGGGAACGCAAACTATTAAGACGGTGGAAATTGCGGAACCACCTCAGGTGAAATTAGAAAAAGAAGACACAGTTGAAGTTAAGAAAGATAGACAGACGAGAACCAAAGACGAAAGGAAACCAAAGAGGAAAAGTATTGAAGAAAGAAATAGTAGTATGATAGTTAATAGAGGTACTGCCATGTCAAGTTCCTCAGGTACAGACATTAAATTAATCCCTAAATGGTGTAGAAATATTAGGTGTGAGAGTTCAGGTTACGGAGAAGATGTTTCTGCCGCCGCATGTTATAGTACGTGCCGTGATGCTGAGACAACTGTGAATACTGATGATTCGGAGAATGAGAGGATTGTACTACGAGCAGATCCTGAATCGAAGCGTGATGTTCCTTCATACGGTATAGTTGCTGGTGGACAGACGGACAGAGTTTTGGTTGGTGACTCTTTAGACCTAGATACCAGTTTATATGACAAGAAAGTAGGGAAGGCTAAGAGACGAATACCAAGAAAGAGAAAGAAAGTCAGACGTTCTAAAGCTGACTATGGGAATAGGGTCGAGGTGTCGGCAGTAAACTATTATGAATCTGATGAGGGAACTATTATAAGTGTGTCATCTGAAGACGAGATGGGGAAATATAAACGTTACGTAAGGTATACAGGAAACAGTGAGCAGACCGACGCAAATAAAGGAAATAGAAAGAAATCATTTAAGAAGAAGAATAATAATAGACAGATAGCGGAAATTTACTCAACGACAGAAAGTGACTTAAGAAAAATAGAAGAATATATGACCTTAAGACCTGAGTACTTTAACAACAGGTTAACAACAGATAGTGAAGAGGACATAATTAGAGAAAGACGTACTAATGTATTAGGAGACGATGAAATATTTGGCTTAGATGCGCTCTATGGCTGTTAAAATTATATGGGTGAGGAAGGACATATGGAATTGTTTTGGATTATGAGAGGAATTGCGGTTTGAGCAAATACACATGGGCTGTCTAAAATAGGCAGATGAATTTTTTTTTGGTGTAGCATCACATGGTACAGGGTAGGCAATAGTGTTGTTGAGGATAGAGAGTTACGGCAGATGATATTCTACGTGGATACGTAATATAGGATATCTTGTGTTTGGTTGTGATGTAGGGAGAGTAAACAAGGTAAAAATAGTCCTTTGTCCGGATACAGAGAGTTAATCACGTCGAGTGATGTATAGCTGGTGTGATTAAAGTAGGGTAGATTGAACACAGAATTAGGAGAGAGAGAGATAAACTAAGTATGAATGTTCGTACTAGAAATGGTTCGACTCAGAGCTGTGACGTGATGTCTGAGATAGTTTCGCTTGGTTGTTTGAGAAGTAAGTATAGTATTGTTGACAGCTGAACCAAGAGTGTCTGATGAGGAGATATAGATTGAGGAGAAATTGAGTATCATGTGTAAAATAGTCAGTTGAGCGAAAGACTATTAAGAGTAAAAGACTGTGGAAACTGATGCTTGAAGAATATGAGTTCTTGGTGAGAGGGATGACGTAATATGATGCTTGTAGAGAAAGCAGGGGTGATTAAATCTGTGAAAGTTGTTGAGTGGAAAAGTTTAGAATGATAGTTACGAGGTTAGTGACTCGTTGGAGTGAGGTTTATTCTGAGAGATCGTTGATAGTGCTGGTTAGTGTATAAAAGAGATATAGTTTGCGAGAGATAATGTATAGGTTCTGACCTTCATAAAGGAGTGAATGATTGAGAAAAGTAGACATAAGAAAGCAGTGAATTATGAAAGTCCTGTGGAGTAATTCGTCTGGTTATGCGTTGTTCGTACGTGGGTATAACTGTAGACAAACAGGTGTTCGTCGCGATGAGTGAAGTAGGAGTGAAGTTTGGAGACGTCGTCTAAGTGAAGTACATAGATAAAATATAATAGTTGCGCGGTTGATATATCTTGTGTCAATGTGTGTGGAGGAGATCGATACGCTTAGGTTGTGGTGAGTGATTGCTGGAATGTTGAATTGGCGTCTAAATTGTTTTGTTTTTTTTTTTGTTTAAAGTAATGGTATGGACACGTTAGGTTGTCGCGATGCGAGAGTAGTCGTGAGGTGAGAGCGAGGTGGTGTATCACTGTCCATATGAATATGAGAAGTGTGGTTGATAAGTGACGTTGATAAAACGTGGAACATAGAGTATGCGAAAATTGAGAGATAGAAAGAACATGATTAGAGAATTGTGATGTCTTTTGGTTAGAAGGTCTGACGTTAGACAGAGTTAATAAAAATTGTATGACAGAAAGAGAGTTAATATTATGAATGACGTTTCATAAAACATGTTTAGTATTCTTGACAGGGATATGTCGAAGCATGAATGCCTGATAGAGAGAATTGAGAGAATATGGGTTGCCCAGTCGAAGTGAGAATTCTCGTTAGGCAGGTGTGGTGTTGTTTATTGTGGTTGATAGAGTCCCGACAAATAAGAATAGCGGTTACAGATGAGTGAGGCAAGCAAGAGAATGTGATTAGATATATGAATGTCAGAGTAGTATAAATAGAGTACTAGAGAAGGTGTTCCAATAAGTGTGACTGGTTTGACTATCGTCATGGTGTGAGAATACTAGGAGAGACCTGAGGATAGCTTAGAGTAGTTGTGGTGAGATGTTGGAAAGTAATGATAAGTTAGTGAATTGCGTCGGGTAGACGAGAAACTTAAAAGTTGAATTAGTTATTGGTACAGTAAGTAGATGTATTGATGAGAGGTCTATAGTAAATGGACACAAATTTTTGCTGGTCGTAGTAGGGTGGAGATACCGTAGTTAACGGTGATGATTAAGTAGTTGTAGTAATACTTGGAACAAATCCAGGGGAAACAATTGGTGTGCTGAGCCACAGCTTCTATTGGTAGATAGTACGGTCATTTGTTGATTAGTGACTTTTATTGAGAGAACAGATATTGTTCTAAGTTATGAGAATAGTCTGTAGGTAACAGATATATATATATATATATATATATATATATGTATATGCGTATTTTGGCATTAATGCTTGGCATTGAGTTATTCTGTTTTATAACAAAATAGGCATGACTTGGGTCATTGGTTCGTATAGGAGGCCAATGTTGCTTGGTCAATTTAAGTAGTAAATTCTAAGTGAATTATATTTTTTTGAAAACCTTCTCTTTAGCGAGAAGACAGTTGTTTTTATTGAATTCGAGCTTTTAATGCCTCATATATAATATGTTTTTTTGTTTGATTTGGTCTTGTAAAATGATTGTTATTATTTGATTTTAGAATAGGATTATTGTGTTCTTAGACTTTTGTGTATAAACTATTGGTCCGTAAAAAAGACCAGTAGTGTTAGGTAACACTAGAATATTTTCTTATAATTTGACAGAATGCATGTTATATTATTTTAAAATGTGTTTTTCTTTGAATGAGTTGACATCTTTAGTTAATATGAGGGGAAACATAAATATGTATAAAAAACTATTTGGGGGGTATGATGTCCTGTTTTGATTTTATTTCGCTTCACTCATAATTTAAATAAGTTGTTTTGTGTGTTAGGTTACCTTGTTAGTAAATATGTTACAAATTTAATTAAGTAAGTTTAATTTTCAAATAAGTATAGTGTTGGCTAGAATAAAGAAAATACATGGGGCTTTATTTAAGACCCGTCGTTCAGAAAAGAGTTAATAAAACTACTGAGAGCTAATAGAGAGACACATTCTCTTTGTGAAGAATAAAGTTCATGGGTATTCGGTTGCTGTGATATGGCTATGAAGTGTTGGAAACATACGACGGGGTTACTACACAAGTAAAATGGTTATGGGGAATTTAAGTGAGCATTGATTGGAAATATATGGATTGGAAGCCATATGGGTGAAGAAAAGATTAATGAATATAGCAGTGGGGTAAATGAGGGAAAAGTTTTGAATATAGTTTCCATGGGGTCAGAAGAGCCATGATATACTTTCATAAGAGACACGGGATTGCTGGTTTATAGAAGAAGAAGTGGGTAACGTGTTACCCCAGACAAATAGTAAAACATGAATTGAATCCATGTTTGATTAGACACTGTGGATAGCAGTACAATAGTAAAGGGTTGTAACTGTGAGAAATGAACATTGTGGAAACATAATGACATGGGGTTTTTGAGGGTCCGTGATATATGGACTGAGATAGAATAAAGTTGATTGCAAGCAGTCACAGACAGGAGTTAGGGGTAGTATATGGTTGCTGTTGATTACGGCATAAATTGACAAAGTGAAGGTTTTAGTAGATATGCCCATAATAAATGGACATTAAGAGAGAATTTTGAGAGAAGTATATTATGTGAGGTGATGTGTATAATGTTGGGACAGGTCTTGAGGGATAATGGACCTTTTTAATTGTGTCCTCGGGATGTGTTTTGTGGTTGACATTACAATGCGAGGTTGAGGTAAGGTTCAGAGTTATAAAATTAGTAGTGTCTGTAATATGTAGACACTTGGGAATGAATAATATTTTTGATGGTTGGTATTTGATGCTGTAGATAGCAGCGTAAACTGTTACCATAATGAGTGGTACTGTAGGAGATATAATTATTTTAGACTTTATTACATAAAGTCTCAAATGACATAGGGGGGTAAAGGAGTGTGTGATTTAGCTGAGTGTGGTTTTTGTCTGGAAGAGTTCTACTTCTTCTTTGAATCTACGGTGCGCACCGATTCTTAGTCTTTCTATCGTGTGAGAGTGATTTCAGGTTGATTGAAAGTGGGGAATTAGTAGGGTTGGTGATGACAATAGAGCGTTGGTATCAGAAGAGTACAGCGTTTGAAATTGTAAGCGGATTGCTTATGAAAAGGAGTGTTTATTTCAAAAAGGTAACCATATGTGTTATGATGTGTTGTATAAAGTTGAGATTTAAATGTTATTAAGGATATGTAAATAATATGTGTTATATTTGAAGAACCAGGAACGAAGAAGAAGTTTGCTATGTGGCAGGGGAAAGAGTTACGAATAGACTATTTACTTAAAATAGAGTTGGTTTGGGGAAGATTAGAGGAGTTGTGGGAGGTAAGGAAAGAGAGGGAATAGAATAGAGGGATTGGGAGTAAAGACTTTTTAAAGGAAAAAAGTCTTTCTGAAACATAGGAAGGTGTAGCAGAATGTGTATGTTAGGTGGGCAAAGCTACAGCACGCTTGAGCATCAGGATGGAATGGGAAGAAAGATGCTCAAGTCGTGACGTAGTTGGTTGTTAGGAGTCAGTCAACATCTGGGACTGGAGGAGAGAGGTCACCATAATGTCGGAACTGAAATAAGATTGTTGTAGTGGTCATCAATGTGAAATAAAACTCCATTTATATTTAACCAGAGATCTCGTTGGTCCTCTATGTGTCTGCTTTGTTATAGGTTTTATTCCATATGATGGTACATTCCACCAATGTCATGAATGGGGTTTTTCCAGTTATGCACGGAAAATGGACAAATAGGAAACTAGGAACTTTCCAGGTTTCGTTGTTAAAGGTTAATGCATATGTTTACAAAGTAATACATATATCCATAGAAGAAAAAAAATGAATGGGGTTTTTCCAGTTATGCACGGAAAATGGACAAATAGGAAAGGAAGATACCATTAGTAACGTAAACAACGTCACACAACAACAAAGGATTTTCTCTGTGTGTGATTCAGAAAAGAGGACGTGTCTTCCAGAGATCCGTATGCGACTTATTCCGATCGTCAGCGAATAGATTTTTCAGGAGGAGGGATCGATTGGCAAATGGATAATTAAGGCAGAATCCGAAACCTAGACGTGATACAACTCAGGACCACGAAATGACAGGTCTAAGCCTCAAGGAGAACATTTGGAAGAAGGCAGGGAGTTTCGTGAAATGTTAAATATTTAAACGCCGCGTCCACATCTCGGGAGCAGTTTAATAACACATGATAATCATCCTCTGTTATTTGTTCCACTCGTTACGAAAATAAAGTACGAGTCTGGCTCCTTCTTTGGAGTCGTCTAATTATTCGTCACACTGTTCAAAGGTGAGTGTTAAGACTGAGTCAAATGTCATTCTATAATCCCAATGATAAGGAAAGACATGGCAATAGATAGATAGATGGACAGACAGACAGACAGACAGACAGACAGACAGACAGACAGACAGACAGACAGACAGACAGACAGACAGACAGACAGACAGACAGACAGACAGACAGACAGACAGACAGACAGACAGACAGACAGACAGACAGACAGACAGACAGACAGACAGACAGACAGACAGACAGACAGACAGACAGACAGACAGACAGACAGACAGACAGACAGACAGACAGACAGACAGACAGACAGACAGACAGACAGACAGACAGACAGACAGACAGACAGACAGACAGACAGACAGACAGACAGACAGACAGACAGACAGACAGACAGACAGACAGACAGACAGACAGACAGACAGACAGACAGACAGACAGACAGACAGACAGACAGACAGACAGACAGACAGACAGACAGACAGACAGACAGACAGACAGACAGACAGACAGACAGACAGACAGACAGACAGACAGACAGACAGACAGACAGACAGACAGACAGACAGACAGACAGACAGACAGACAGACAGACAGACAGACAGACAGACAGACAGACAGACAGACAGACAGACAGACAGACAGACAGACAGACAGACAGACAGACAGACAGACAGACAGACAGACAGACAGACAGACAGACAGACAGACAGACAGACAGACAGACAGACAGACAGACAGACAGACAGACAGACAGACAGACAGACAGACAGACAGACAGACAGACAGACAGACAGACAGACAGACAGACAGACAGACAGACAGACAGACAGACAGACAGACAGACAGACAGACAGACAGACAGACAGACAGACAGACAGACAGACAGACAGACAGACAGACAGACAGACAGACAGACAGACAGACAGACAGACAGACAGACAGACAGACAGACAGACAGACAGACAGACAGACAGACAGACAGACAGACAGACAGACAGACAGACAGACAGACAGACAGACAGATAGATAGATAGAGTTAATCCTCCAGAACTTTAGCAGGAACAACGTTAAAATATATTTTACTCAAGTGGCCACTTGTACCTGCTTCCGTTTATGACTGCTGGGAAATGCTTTCCGTAAATGTCGATTCTAAATTATTCTCCACCCTATCTTTATTAATTAAATTATCAATGAATCTATTATAATTTACCAGGACTAAGAACTGGGCACAGAGGCTCATCTTCAAATATTTCCGTTGTTTTAATGTCGTGATAAAACTTGCATCATTAATGTCTTGTTGCATGTTAAATGTTACAATATTGAGTTAAATGAATGTAATTGACCCCAGTTTACTCACTGGAGCTTATATGGTATATGGTGCTGGTCTCAAATATGTATAGACCTACCGGGACTCGATGAGTGAAGTTTTCATTCCCAAGGTGGCCATTCTTCTTTCCTGCACGTTTCCTGAAGCTGGTACAATTTACTTCTCAAAATCCCTTACATTTCATACAGTAACCATGTTTTTCTTAGACTGTTTAAACACTTAATCACAATATTTATGACAATACAATTAATCCAAGACAGGTAGAAGAATTACCAGCTTTCACAAAACTCAAATGAAGGCAACAACAAAATGGCAAACTTGCTTACGTCATTGGAGTGGAAATTTTCGGTTTCTAACATTAGTTGCCGTCAGAAGTGAAATTCCCGGTATTATTTCAAGCACTTTAGTAGCATCAACCAGTATGGGTTGCTGCCTGGAGATAAATATTTAATTTTTTTAATTTTTCGCATATCCTTTACAGGACATTGCAGTAAACACCAGCATTTTTCATCTCCTGTTGATGTCTTTGCAAATTTTTACATTCAGTAGTTTGCCATTGCTTTCTGAACGACCGGCTTACATACCTCCGTAAGTATACGTGATTACGAACAACGTCCTTAACCCTTTCACCGGGTAGATCGGCAGAGATAAATAAGCACACAAGAAACGAACTAATAAACCCAACAAAATAATGGATGTTTATCTATTTGATTATCAGACATTATTGCCCCCCTGACGTGTCTCTACCTTGTCGTGGTAGAGGGCCTTGCGTGTTCCAATAACCCCAAGAGCTATGCCGACGGTAGCAAAGTGACTGGTAGGATCTCCAATTTCGGACAAGTCAAGGGAAAGGAAACAGACGAAGCGAGAAACACACCTGCTGCCTTATAGGTAGGCTGGGGACAGTCAAAGGCTAGGGAGAGCACACCCTTTCGACAATGCTTGTCGAAATCGGATGTAGTCAGCTACAGGCTTGACAAAACAGTGCAATGTGACTTAATCAATCCATGATGCCACAAATTAAAATTAATCAGAATGGTGCGCATCCCGTCAAGTTTCCGACAGGCGGTGATAGTTCCGGGCCCCATGCCTCGAGATGTTCCACCCAATGCTACTGGTGTAAGTCTCGTGACATCATTTCACGTAAACATGCAGGTTACCATAGTATTCGATGGCTCAAAATCCCAGTCATTCAGCATCAGCAGCGGAGTAAAGCAGGGCTGCGTGTTTGCTCCTACACTTTTTCCTATCTTCTTCGTCCTTTTCTTAAGACAGGCATTTGGGACTGCCACTGAAGACATATACCTCCATTCAAGATCTGATGGCAAACTTTTTAACCAATCAAGACTCAAGGCGAAGACCAAAATAAAATCAAGATGTATAAGAGAACTACCTTTTGCAAACGATACAGCACTGACTACTCATGCAGCAGAAGATCTGTAACGGCTCGTGAATAGTTTTGCAGCCGCCAGCACAGACTTGGGGCTCACAACAGCTTAAATAACACTCAGGTTATGGAGCAAGATGCTGGTGCGCCTCCATCAATCAACATTTCTAATTACGAACTGAAGCCTTTCCATGAGTTTGCGTATTTGGGGTCGGTAATATCAGATACCCGACCATTAGAGACAGAAATCGACAGACGCATTGGAAAGACAGCTACAACATTTTCCAGGCTAACTAAGAGAGTTTGGGAGAACAAGAAACTATAAGAGCGTACAAAAGTTCAAGTATATTAAAGCATGTGTTGTTAGTACACTTCTCTATGGGACTATTAGTGTTGGAACTCTTCGCTGGCTGCTGAGGATGGGGACGGAGCGCTTATGGGAATGTCCTGAATGCTGTGATGTCGGTTCCTAAATCAATCAATCAATCAATCAATCTATGGGTCTGAATCCTGGACCTTGTACTCACGATAGGAAAGAAAGTTGAATTCCTTCCAAGTGAGATGTTTGAGACGTACCCTGGGCATACCATGGAAAGACCATATAACAAACATGTGCTTGGAAGAGCGGATATTACCACAGTGCACACCCTCCTCAAGCAGAGACGCCTCCGGTGGCTGGGCCACGTATCTAGACTGGATGATGAACGTATTCCCAAAGATCTCCTATACGGAGAACTAGCCACTGGGAAGAGGCCAACTGGAAGACCCCAAATGCGATATAGGGATGTGTGTAAACAAGATGTGAAAAACCTCTGCATAGATCCAGACACGTGGGAAAGAGTTGCAACAGACAGATGCTCCTGGAGAAGAGATTTATGGAACGGACTGGTGCTCTTTGAGCGCAATCTGACCCAACAAACTGAGGATAGGAGGCACAGGCATAAAACGTAGTCACCTACAGATGCGGAAACTGTAACAGAGATTGTAACTCATCAGCGGCGCTGTCGGGTCCCCCCCCCCCCCACCTCCCTCAAGAAACACAACAGAAGAATACGGCTAGGAAAATGTGGAAAAAGGCAGAAGAGCATGAGAAAGATGGCTTGCACTAGGTGTGGCAACATCTGAAAGCCAGACACGATGCACTATCCCGAGCCGAAAGGTTCTGCAGAAACCGACGGAAAACTAGGAGGGGACGTGAGAGGTTCTTCCGGGAACCATACAAGTTTGCACGGGACATGTTCGAGCAGACGCGATCCGGCATACTCGATGTTAGCAAAGAAGAACAAAACGCACCATGAAAGCGTAGCAGTAACGCGTCACGGAATCGCGTAGTTTGACAACCCAAACGATGCGATTTCACTGTAGCACGGAACACCTACACGAACGCCCTCATTCTCCAATATTATACAATTTAGGAACTTTAGCAGTGAACACTAACATGAGTGAGGGCCCGGGATTTTTTCAAGTGGACTTCTACTAACAAAATTTCCCCTGATCTCTGGGTAGTGAGATCGAACGCCCGTGTGTATTTTTGCGCACGTAAAAAAAAACCTTGGCAGTTGGAAATCGAAAAAGAGTAGCCTAACGGCGCTGCCCGGGCAAAATATCCAGTTAAAAATCTACCCAAAATATTTCAGTATCCTCGCTGGTGCTAAGGAGTTCGTGCACTGAGCTGAGATTCTCCGGACTCAGGCTTGCGTTAGAAGTAGAACGGAGCACTTATGGGTTACCCCCGTATGCGGTGATGTTGATCCGTCGACTAAACTAAACTAAACACGGGCATGAACGTGGCTTTTATTTGACCACATCACAAATTAGGATTCTACATTAGACGTTATAAGCTAACAGCTAGGGGCATCCATTTAAAAACAAGGTCACGCATTATAGGCACTAGCATTCATGTAGGCCTGTTACAGGTTGGTCCGTCTCCAGTGAAAGATGGTAAGGGAGGACGTGTCGAAGAACTGTGGAGCGGCTGCACATTGAAAGTATTGGCATCGGTGATTTGAGTGTACATGTTCCTCACGTTAGCATTTGACGCTCGGTGGCTGAGTGGGAAGTCATGCTGACATATACGTGTGAGATAGAGTGAGTAGCTGGTCGAGTGACATACGTTAGAATATGAATGATGCTACGGTGCTGCCAATAAAGTTCTGTTAACTGAATGTCGACTGATAGCCACGACCTTGTTGTGTGTGAATTCGAGTCGTCTTTGATATTGTTACTGTCGTGGGCCCACTGGTCAAGTTGGGGGTGACTTTCTCTTGGGGCCATCATATTCATCCGCCTAGACAAAACGAAGCGTCAGCAATTTTACTTTTGCTCTTGAATCACCACATCAGCTACGACAGTTGCAGATCGCCAAACATCATTTTATTCAGCTGCTTTTGCCACCGCATGACGCGAGGAGCTCGTGGAACACATATTCTTAAGAAAGACATTTCAACGGACATTCACAAGGTCGAAGTCAAATATCAAAATCCATCTACACGCCGTACAAAAGTCGTTACGTCAAGTCTGTTTGTGATTTCTTAAAGTTCGATCAACTGCTGTTCACTAGTATCAACTATTCTACAATATACAATGGGTTTGATGGACTTTAATTGAAGTCGTGCCTATCATGGGATCTGCTCCACCTTGGGGGAACCTGTAAAGGAAGTTTTAGTCTACTAGACCTGCACCACCTGGGGAGCACTATCAATTGAAGTCTTACTTTCATTGGACCTGCTCTACCCTGGGGAGAGATATCAACTGAAGTCTTACGTACACTGGACCTGATCCACCCTAGAAGCGCTATTAATTGAATTCATGCTCACCACTGGACCTGCACCACCTTTCTCCAACGGCTTCTTCAGACTATTTTAGTATTCAAAGTGCGTTGTTTGTGATTGTTTACGTTGTTCCAATTCCAATTCCAATTTCTGGTACGAGTACCCCCTTTCAGCCTTCGAATTTTCGACTTAACTATGTAGGGGTGTTTATGGTGTAGCTTAAAGTTTGTCTTTTACACTTTGGGCTGCTTGTTGTCAGTTTCCCGGCTTCTGATGGGTTGATTGCGTTCGTTACTTTCTTGATGAGGTTTTTCATGTCTGGACAGAGTCACGCACTTGTTGAGGCCCGGCGTAATTGTGGCCCCACCCCGTCTTATGGTGCTGTTTCCTTCAGGGAGCTTTACCAGTTGTCGTCTCTCTTGGTGTTCCTCCTATTTCCCCGTCGTGGGTTGCCTTCGAGTCTTCTCGGTGTTCGCCAGTCGGATTTTGGTGGTGAGTGGTAGCGACCTTCCTCTGCTGCTTCTTCTTCTGTTTGTGTTCTTGCATCTTCTGGTTCAGGTGTGGCTGTCTGGGTCTTGAGCAGGTCAAAAATCTCATGAAGAGGGTCTTCTGTCTTTCGTTTCACATCTTGTATAGCTATTAGCTTTTTTTTCATTCTCATCCCTTAAGGCAGTCATTCGATTGTGATCATGCTCTATTCTCTGCTGAACTCGCTTCATTTCGTCTAGGATGCGCTGAACGATCGTTATCTTTGTTTCCTGCTTCTTGTCTTTTTCTTATACCATGCTCGATAGCCTCTCTTCTGTCTCGGCTTTCATAGCAGCCATTCGAGCGACATCCTGCTCAATCTTCTGCTGAACTTGCTTCGTTTCGTCCAGGATGCGCTGAGCGGCTGTTATCTGAATCTCTTGCGTCTTATCTTTTTCTTCCTCCATGCTGTTGAAATTTGATCGCAGGTCCTTCAGTTGGCCTTCAAGTTGCGCTTTGTCGCTTTTTGTGAGTCGATTAGTGGCCTCGTACTGCCTCCTAGCTTCTTTATATGGTAGGTTAGTCTTGATGGCGATCTTCATGGCGTCCTTGCTGTCTTGTCTTGCTGGCAGGGGCAGCCGAGGTACCTGGCGCCGTGGTTGCCGAGGCAGTTGGCGCACTTAATGTTAGTGTTAGGCCTCCTGAAGTCCTTGTCGATCTTTGCATGCTGGCATTGACTTATGGATGAAGTCCAGAGCAACATCTGCAAACTCCAAATTCACTCTTGCTGGTGGTACGGGTGTGCCAAAACTTCTGGCACTTAGAGCATTGCAGCACTCTCTGTATGTAGTGCTCTGGAACTTGGTCTCTCTTGTCCCATCTGACGTATTGATGGATCACTCGGTCCTCCGATGTTACTATGACGACTGTGGAGGGGATGTTGTTGTTCTTTCCGATGATCCTCTCAGTGCTGGTTATCTTGAGTTTCTTGTTCTCCCTTGTCAGCACCTCCCTGATCTGGTCGTTGGTGAGATGGGTCTTCACTCGTTTAATGACCCATCGTTTCATCATGCTGTGTCGGGCAGCTTCCAATACTATGCCGTGGTGAAGCTGTATGTTGGCTTTCTCAACTTGTGTTATCTTTTTCATAAGTGCTGTGGTCTTTGGGTTTTTGTTGAGAGAGACCACTACTCCCTCATGTGTCTTGCGCAGCTGGTTGATGCTGTGTCTTCCCAGCTCGTTTCCCAGAAGACTTATTACCTTGTCTGTTGGTATTGCCGACAGTGTAGCTTATCCCAAGCGTGTCTGTTTAAGCAGTATTCTGCCGGTTAAGTCCTCAGACGTTGCTGCTTCCTCCTGTGCGGAGGTCACTGGAAGATTGGGCTGCATCGTCTTCGTGCTGGTTGGAACTTCCCGGCTGCTGTTGGTTTGAGCTGTGGTTTTTTCTTCAACTGGGACAGTTTCTGCTGGTGTAGGAACCGGACTGCTGCTCGTAGATATAGGCTCAGCAGTTGTAGCGGTCTTCCTCGCTTCTACCTTCTTTGTCCCAGCTGCATATAGCGCATGTCTCTGCGCGGCACTTTTAACGTGAGGCATCCTCTGCGTTATCCTATAAGGCGAAGATCTCGATAGCGCGTCGAGTCGACTATGATGGAATGGGGGGTTTACGTTGTTGCGTTGTGGTCCATATATATTGTTATACAGACACACTTGATATTTCCTTCTGTCTATCACCTCTACACTGTGACGTCATTTGGGAACTCTTACGTCAGTGTGTTGTGCTTTCGTGTGTTTAGTGTAACTATTCAGTGTTATGCAGTCTGTGCATTGTTTACATATTAGCTTAATTCTTGATAGGTGTTTTTGTTGTCATTCACACTTCGTTTGCTGCGCTGTATTATCAAGACCAATACATTACATTCGCGGTACAGTCATTTCATAATACAAAACACAGTTATCGTTCTTACATGCATTGTTTTTTATCTTGCAATTCTTATATTATTTATTAGTATTATTATTGATATTCTACTTATTAGTAAACCTTGTCTTAAAATGTATTCGCTACAAGATTTCACGTCAATAGGTAAAGAAGAGGGTCTGTCGGGTTCCGAGTTATTCGCATGGCTAAGACAAAACTAGCATCTTTCTAGGCGCAGGAAAGAGAGGACAGAGCTGCAGCCAGAGAATTGGAGAGAGAAAAGATTGCTGTCCAGGAAAAAGAGATAATGTTCCAATAGAACAATTAGCCGCACAAGAAAGAGAGACAGCTCTTGCGAAGGAAACTAAAGAAAAAGAGATGATGTTCTAAAAACAACAGTTAGACTCGCAAGAAAGAGAAACAGCTCTTACGAGGGAAACTAAGGAAATATAGATGATGTTCCAGAAAGAACAACTTGCTGATAAACTAGCTTTTGAGAAGGACATAAGAGATAGAGAATTAGCTTTACAGATAGAAAAAATGACATTTGATCGTGAAAGATTAGCTGTAGAACAACTAATGAAAGATTGGGAAATAGAGGGTAATCTTAACATACAACTACTGGAAAAGAAAAAAGATGCAGAAATTTCACAAAGAAAGAATGATTCACAGTAATTAGATTCCACAAAGAAATACAATGGAATTGTTTGTAATCTCACGGCTGGTAATTGTATATCCGCGTGGATTACCAACTTTGAGGTTCCTATGAGATACGACAAGGTGCCACATACTGAGCGGGCTATTCTGTTTCATAAGCATCTTTCGTTGGAGCCACATACAGTTGTTTAATTAATCCTAGACGACCTGAGAACAGACTGTACCTATATTAAAAATACAATTTTGACACATTTTTGTCGTGATGAATTTGGGCTTAGATCATAATACAAATTATTATCATCCAAATCAAACAAAACATACTTAGATTTCTCAGCGGAAACGCAGACTATTTTTTGGAAAATGGCTAAAGTCTGCTGACGTCAACAACGATTTTACTAAACTCAGAGATTTGATGATACGAGACAAATTGATCACTGCAATACCTTCATCCATGTCAACTTTTCTGTTGGAAAACAAATGTACATCCATTTTAGAAATAGAACAAAAAGGTGAAGCCTATTTTAACGATCACAAAAACCATCTTTGCCGATTTCTCGGATACAGTGTTAGAAACTGGAGCTAGTGCCAGAATTCAACCAAAATATACATCGTCTAGAAGTCGGGTTAACTGTAAATATTGTGGAAATGTACATGGTTCCCTTGACATGTGTGACAAGAATCCAAGATTTAACTATTACGTAAAATTCAAAAACAATGTTTTCCCGTAGTGAATTTGAATAACGAAAACACAAACAATAGATTGCACAATTTACTGTCTGACATATTTTGCTGCAGCACGTCAGGTACATACTGAGTGGGGCTGAGTGGTCTCGAGGTATGGTGTCCGCCTCGAGTGCTGGAGGTCCCGGTTTCAGGCCCCGGTGTGGACCGGGATTTATTTAAAACATCCACCTGGACTTCCAGTAATAAAATTTCCCCTGAACTCTGGGTAGTGAGATCGGACGCCCGTGTGTATTGATGAGCACATAAAACATCCCTTGGCAGTTGGAAATCGAAAAAGAGTAGCCTAACGACGCTACCCGGGCAAAATTTCGAGTTAAAAATCTACCCAAAGTATTTCAGGATCCTCGCCGATGCAACGGAGTTCGTGCATTGAGCTGAGTTTCTCCAGACTCAGGTTTGAGTTAGGAGGAAAACGGAGCACTTATGGGTTAAACCGTGTGCCGTCCCCATTGTTGCTGTGAAGTTGGAACTGCGACTAACTAACTAACTAACTAACCGTGTGCCGTGATGTTGATACAAAGACTAAACTAAACTAATGCCATGACCCTGACAACGTCATGGCATGGTTAAGCTATAGCCTAGGTCAAAGTGTAAAGGTTACGGCTGTGTTCAGCAAGTGAACACTAGAACGTGGAAAGCAGGGACTTTCAACACAACGTGAAAACGTTGGAACCGACTTCCCAGGTGATAGGAAGTGAGCTCGAGACAAATTAGTCGGCGTTTATCAATCGTCCTGTGTGGACATGGTGAAAAGTATACAGCGTTATTGCTCTACATTGAGCCACGCTTTTAAATCGTGATGTAGTGTAAGGTGATGTGACGGTCGAATAAGTGATTGTATATTTGATATTGTGACATGTGTTTGTGTAGAAGTTTATACGTAGGAAACTTATAACAGTCTTTGAGTTAACTGCTGTTTGAGTTTACTTGTGTTCGAGTGGTGTAATGTATAACGTATGGCCGAGTAACCATCAGCAAGTCATATGCTGAAAGATGACCAGGGTGCTAACTGGAGAAGAAGAGAAGAATAAATCATGCCCCTGTTGGACACGAGAAGTATTGCTAAAAAAGTTTATCGATTGTAGCCCCGTTCAGACAACAACACAAAAAGACTTTTTTTTAAAGACAAAGCCCAGTGAGACCCTGGCAACTAGGTACATACTAACGTCAATTGTCTACCACGGCAATTTTACACTAACATGTCTTTCTGTTTGCTCAAAGCTAGCTTGTGTAGATTAATCATTATGGCAAAGCTTGTTAAAGTTTGCAGAAGCAATAATGATTAATCCACACAAGCCAGCTCTGTGCAAACAGAAAGACATGTTTGTCAGTTTACAATTACAATGGTAGACACTTGACATTACTGTGCGAACATGTGTATATTTCAGCTTAGAGGATTTATGTAGTTATTTTACTTTATGGTGTGTGACGTCTGCAGTATGTACCTGGCGAGATGCAGTGAAATATGTCAGGCAATAAATCGTGCAATCAATTATTACATAAAAAACTTAGCCATTAAAAGCAAACACAAGTTTCAGAAATTTAAACACCAATCACGATGTCATTCTTGTTTTTCTTTTGGGCATTTGAAAAGAAGCTGTCCGCTTAGGAAACTGTATAAAGATGCGAACATAGACACCATTACTTTTAGTTGTAGTGACTCATAAGAAGACCCACAAGTCAACACAGCAAATGTAATACCCTACCCCATGGACAATACATGTGAAATATGTCGCAAATTCCATGAAGAGGGCAATTTGTCCTGCGGCCACAATATTAAAATACAAGAAGCACACTCAGCTCACATCACCGATGGTACTCTTGACACTCATAGAGCTCTAATTAATGGTATTGAAAACTCTTTTTTGAGAGACAGCGGCAAAAATATTGCCGGTGTTCATCAATATCTTATTAATAAGGACGATTATACAGGTGAATATATCATTTGCAGAACGTTTAGTGAAAAAGAGAGCGTTTCAGAGTCGTATGGGTCTATATCGACTGCCCGTACTACAACGGTCGAGTCAAGGTAGCGGTCGTGCTAAAACCATGTACCTGTCTGCTCTTGGGCAACATTCCACAGATACAAGACTGCTCTCCGCAAGAAATCACACACTGGAAAGAAGTACACCAGTTAGCTAAATCAGTGACCAGACAACAGACGAAGAAAGACAAGAAACACGACGGTATATTGGCCTTACCTACATCACAACCTCTACCCTATTCAGTGATGCAAACAAAAGATTGTAAGGAAATACAATTACCCGACATAGTTTTAAAAAATGACTTAACTTTAATTTCTCATATAGACGACTAAAAGACAATACAACGATCTATCATTTCGTTACACAGAGACTTTTAATTAATTTCAGTCACCATTCATTGGCGTCTTTCCGTCTTGACAGACGATAGTTTGGTACATTCCGCTTCAAAAAGGCTTAATAACTGCGACCCATGGCGGTGGCGAGTGTGGCTGATAAGGCCAATTCGTGCTGCAAATCTTTGTCCACAGTGGATTCATGTGAAAACATGGTCATTTCCACCATCATGCACCATCTTACGTCTCTCACGCTCTGTGTGTGCCTTATCCGCAATCATTTTCTCCTTTGCCTTTATTCCATTTCTAATAGTTGTCCTCCATGCAATACGTTCAGCGGCGACTTGCTCCCAATATGCCTGTATCAATCATGTCCCGCTTACACACATCTTTGTATCGTAGAAGAGGCCGACCCCGAGATCTCCTACCCATCTGTAATTCACCAAAAAAAAGAAGTCTTTTGGTATTCTACCATCATCCATCCTCCTAACATATTCTATCCATCTAAGTCTACGAAGACTGAGCATGGAATACACTGTCACACAACCTGATCTTTCCAATACTGCAGTATTTGTGATTTTGTCTTGCGACTTAATACCAAGTATTCTTCGCAGACACCGCATATGAACGCTGTTTAAACGTTTCTCTTGGTGTGAGTAAGTTGTCCAGGTTTAACTGCCATAAAGAAGAGTACTATGGACACAGGCTTGGTAGACGAGGACTTTTGTTTTGGCAGTAAGCTTCCTGTTCTCCCAGACTCTTTTTGCTAACATGTTTATTGTTGTTGCTGCCATGCCAATCCTGATGTTGATTTCCTGATCTAGGGATAATTTGCTATTTAACTCTGATCCTAGATATGTAAAATGGTCTACCATCTCTAGTTCGGCGTCGTCAATAAAGATTGATGGTACCCCCATGTGCACCATGTGACCATCAATAGACATATGCAGTAAACTGACAGAAAATAGAATACCTATTACACATTCGCTACTATTTTCAAAGCATTTCTTCTCCTTATATCTACGATCATTTTTCCTTTCTATGTTCTTCATGACAGAGTCACAAAACTAATGTCAGACATTGCAATGCAAGTAATTAACAAAATCAAAGGAATTCCGAAATATCTGTATTATTACCAGAACTTTATTACTACATGTGCAGATATCACTCCACAACTACCTGAATGTCTTAAAAGAGAACATCATAATAGAAGTAAACAAGCAGGAAAAACGACACAACACTGTGTAAATCAAACTTACATTCGAGAGACCATCTGTTATTAAAATCCTTTATCTCACAAACTTGTTTATAAGAAGAAGAAGAAGAAGAAGAAGAAGAAGAAGAAGAAGAAGAAGAAGAAGAAGAAGAAGAAGAAGAAGAAGAAGAAGAAGAAGAAGAAGAAGAAGAAGAAGAAGAAGAAGAAGATTTATTAAAGGTCACTTTTACTACAAGATTTTGACTTCTCATTTATTCATGTTCCTGGTAAAGACAACAATTTGGCTGACATATTAAGCAGACTGTGATTGCGAAATTCATGAAGAACAAAACATCTCTATATTTTATTGTTCAAACTTTCGAATTCATGAATGATTATATCATCTATATTTCATTTTTCAAATTTTGAATTCATGAATGATCAAAACATCTATATATTTCATTGTTCAAACTTTCAAACAAAGTGGTGCGCCAATTTGAGTATTTCAATATTTTGGATTACATTTCAACGTTGTGGACATTTTAGTCAATTGAAATTTCATTGTTTCAGATTTGCAGAATTTAATAAGGTGTTTCTTTACTTGTGAAGTCAAAAAGCGAGTTACGAAAACGAACCAAATTATCAATTCGTAACTATTTCACGCTGCAAGACTGTCAAACTTGGTACCACATTTCCCCGCGAGAGACATTCAAGTTAATTTCACGAACGATATTAATGTTACATTAACTAATTATTATAATATTAAACGTCCATTATTGTTTAATCAATTTAAATATTGAGCACAACCCACTACTGGCAACGCTGATCGTATTCTGGTATGAACCTAAGGCCTATCCACGTCAATATGCAAGCACTATACTCGAGTTTCGCTCTCGTTTGTGCTCGTCAGTAGTGCATATCCCTGACCGTATCCGGAAACAAGCCCCGGATCACTGGCGTGTGAAGCGGGTGTGTAATCACGCGGCACACGCTGGACACGCCAAATTCTCACAACAGAACATTACAACGCTACCCATCGTAGGCTATGCTCAAGATTGCCCAATCGCCGCGACTGACGTCCGTCAATCGATGTGGACCCGAACGATCAGAACTTCTCACTGGCAAGGAACACCAGGCCTCCTAAATCCAGTGAGCAATAATCAAATTGATTATTTGGTTGTTTCGGGATTTGAAATTTAAATATTGAGCACAACCCACTACTGGCAACGCTGATCGTATTCTGGTATGAACCAGATTTAATCAATTATTTTTTTTATTGCATAGTAACATGATTTTGGATAATTTTTGTGTTACAGATATGCTTAGAAATTGTGTATGAATGGATATACTAGATAGTATTTCAAACTATTGTATATAGTTAAGAAGAGAATGAGAGAAACACTAGATTTTTTTTCTAAAAACACAATTGTCCATATTGTTTTTTTTTAAAGAATACAGATATATGTATTATATGTGTTTGTTTTTTTTTTTTCCTTCTGAAAACCAACACGTTCATACATTTTAAGTTAATTCCTACATTATTAAGGTATTAGAAATACACAAAATGTACATAATCTTATATATAAAAGGCAATCTCTGTCTGTCTGTCTGTATGTCTGTCCTTTATGCGTTCGCGAACGGTCCATCCTATTGAGATGAAATTTTCTATACGTCTTCCTCTCGTTTCCTCGCTGCCAACTGTGATATTTTTTTAGTATGAAATCGGCTGCTTACTTAATATTATTTAATTTTTCATTTTTCATTATTATTTCTATATAGCAAGGGGACTTAACTCTAGAAAAGTTATTTCAAGGGGCATAACTTTTAATAACTTTTCTGTATACCTTATAGTCATATTGTTGCATCGTTTTCAAAGATTTATAAACTCTTTGTCTATAGTTATGTACCGGCATATGAGTTATAATAAATAATGATACAATCTTTAGGGCATTTTCAAAGTTTTCATAAAAATAATGCATAATGCATAACATTGTAACTCATCTTTTTATGCTTAAGAAATTGTCTACAGTCATGCAGGTGATTAAAAATAGTTTTCATTAGAAATAATGGATGGTGTGTGGAAGGACATTCTTTTAAGTTACTTTTTGTTGTTGTATGAATTTAATGAGACGCTACCCGCCAGGATCTGGGCGAAGCCACGCCGGGTCAGATAGATAGACAGACCCACCTTTTCGCTGCAGTTATCTACAGGCATATGCGTTATAATCCTCAACCTCCTCTCCCCTCCTCCTCCTCCTACCCTCTTCCCCTCCCCCTCCTCCTCCCTCTTCCTCCTCCGTCCTCCTTCCTCCTCCTCTTCCATCCTCCTCCCTCTTCCTCCTCCTACCTCCTCGCCCTCCTCCCTCCTCCTAATCACTCCTCTTCCTTCCTCCTCCCTTCTCCTCCTACTCCCTCCTCCTATGTCCTCCCCCTCATCCCTCCTACTCCTCCCTTTTCCTCCCTCCTCCTACTACCTCCTCTGCTTCCCCCTTCTCCTTCCCTCCTCCTCCTCCCTCCTCCTCCCTCTTCCTCCCCTCCTTCTCCTCCCTCCTCCTCTTCCCTCTTTCACCTCCTCCTCCCTCTTCCTCCTCCGTCCTCCTCCTCCTTCCTCCTCCTCCTCCATCCTCCTCCCTCTTCCTCCTCCTACCTCCTCTTCCTCCTCCCTCCTCCTAATAACTCCTCTTCCTTCCTCCTCCCTTCTCCTCCTCTCTCCTCCTACTCCCTCCTCCCTCCTCCTACGTCCTCCCCTTCATCCCTCCTCCTCCTTCTCCTCCCTTTTCCTCCCTCCTCCTTCCTCCTCCGCCTCCTCCTACTCCTCATCCCTCTTCCTCCCTCCTCATCCTCTCTCCTCCTCCTCCCTGTACCTCCTCCCTCCTCCTCCTCCCTCCACATCCCTCCTCCTCCTCTTTCTCCCTCCTCCTCCTCTCTCCTCCTCCTCTATCCTCCTCCCTCCATCCTCCTCCATCTCAATCCTCCTCCCTCTCCTCCTCCCTCCTCCTCCTCCCACTCCTCCTCCTGCGTTCTTCTCCCTCCTCCTCCACTTTCCTCCTCCCTCTTCCTCCTCCCCCCTCCTCCTCCTCCTCCCTCCTCCTCGCTCTCCTCCTCCTCCTAATCACTCCTCCTCCCTTCTCCTCCTCTCTCCTTCCTCCCTCCTCCTCCTCCCTCCACATCCCTCCTCCTCCTCTTTCTCCCTCCTCCTCCTCTCTCCTCCTCCTCTATCCTCCTCCCTCCATCCTCCTCCATCTCAATCCTCCTCCCTCTCCTCCTCCCTCCTCCTCCTCCCACTCCTCCTCCTGCGTTCTTCTCCCTCCTCCTCCACTTTCCTCCTCCCTCTTCCTCCTCCCCCCTCCTCCTCACTCTTCCTCCTCCTCCCTCCTCCTCGCTCTCCTCCTCCCTCCTCCTCCTAATCACTCCTCCTCCCTTCTCCTCCTCTCTCCTTCCTCCTCCATCCTTCCCCCCTCATCCTCCCCCTCTTCCTCTCTCCTCCTCCTCCCTCCTCCTCCTCCCTCCTCCTCCCCCTCCTCCTCCCTTATCCCTCTCCTCCCTCCTCCTCCTCCCTCTACCTCCTCCCTACTCCCAACTCCTCCCTCCTCCTACCTCCTCCTCCTCCCTCCTCCTCCTCTCTCTTCCTCCTAATCCCTCCTCCTCCCTCCTATTCCTCCCTACTCCTCCTACTCCCTCCTCTTCCCTCCTCCTCCTATCTCCGCCTATCTCTTCCTCCCTCCTCCCCCTCCCTCCTCCACCTCCCTCCACATCCCTCCTCCTCCCTCTTCCTCCTCCTCCCTCCTCATCCTCCCTCCTCCTCCCCCTCCTTCTCCTCCCTCCTCCTCCTCATTCTCCCTCCTCCTTCTCCCTCTTCCTCCTCCCTCCTCCTTCTCCCTCCACCTCCTCTCTCCTCCTACTCCCTCCTCCTCCCTCCTCCTCCTCCTCCTCCCCCTCCTCCTCATGTGTTCTTCTCCTCCCTCCTTCTCCCTCCTCCTCCTCCTTCTCCTTCCTCCTCCCTCTTCCTCCTCCCTCCTCCTCCCCCTCCTCCCTCCTCCTCCCTCTTCCTCCTCCTCCTCCCTACTCCTCCTCCCCCTCCTCCTCCCTCCTCCTTCCTCCACAGACAGACAGACAGACAGACAGACAGACAGACAGACAGTCGGGAACGGGAACTTATATGACTACTTATATGAATTAAATGAGATGCTCCCCATCAGGGGCTGGGCGAAGCCGGGCCGGATCAGACAGACAGACAGACAGACAGACAGATAGACAGACAGAAAGACAGATAGAAAGTCGGGAACGGGAACTGGAGCTTATATGACTACTTATATGAATTAAATGAGATGCCCCACACCAGGAGCTGGGTGATGCCGGGCCGGGTCAGACAGACAGACAGACAGACAGACAGACAGACAGACAGACAGACAGACAGACAGACAGACAGACAGACAGACAGATAGTCGGTAACGGGAACGAGGACTTATATGACTACTTATATGAATTAAATGAGATGCTCCCCACCAGGGACTGGGCGAAGCCGGGCCGGGTCAGCTAGTTATATGAATAAAAGATATGTACGAATGCGATTTAGATCAAAAATACACTATACATCTAGATTTGATTATTTGGTTGTTTCGGGATTTGAAATTTAAATATTGAGCACAACCCACTACTGGCAACGCTGATCGTATTCTGGTATAACCTAAGGCCTAACCACCTATCCATATTGACGTGGATAGGCCTTAGGTTCATACCAGAATACGATCAGCGTTGCCAGTAGTGGGTTGTGCTCAATATTTAAACATCTAGTTTTGTTTTGTTTTTATTTTTATTTTTTTTTGGTTTTGTTTTTGTGTGGTTTTTTTTTTAATGTTGCGCATCCCTTATAGGACGCTGCAGTCAACATCAGCATTTTTCAGCTGCTGTTGATGAACTAGGTAAGTTTTACGTTCAGTAGTTTGCCGTTGCTTTCTGAATGACCGGCTACATACCCCCGTAAGTTACCACTGCGCCGCGAACCGTTGCCGATTATCGCAGCTGCTGTTTTCCCGACGTGGATATACGGGATTACGAACAATTTCATTAACGCCTTTGCCAGGGAGACCGGCTCACATCTAGTACACATCTAGTATATATATATATATATATATATATATATATATATATATATATATATATATATATATATATATATATATAGAAATACATCTAGTACACAGATAAATAATACAAATGAATAGAGATTCAGATAATAAAATCAAAACATACCAAATATAGATAATAAATGAACATATACAGTGGTACCTCTGGTTACGAACTTAATTCGTTCTAGAACTATGTTCGTAACCTGAAACGTTTGAACCTGAAACATTGAAATCAATGAAATAAAGGCATTCCGTTTCATGATGAAAGAATCGTTCTTTTTTATTAATATCCGGTCGTTTACTTGACAAAACGCAGAGAATATATGTACTTCACGTATTAAACAAAGAGAAAGAAAACATCCAAATGAATTAAATGTAAAATGTAAACAAACAAAAAAAGATTTAGTCTATCTATATTACCAAGAAAACGATCATGGGAAATTTGTCACTTTCGTTGTTATACTGAATCATTAGTTTCAAAAGTATCTTGTCGCTGTTTCTTTGCGGCAGACTGGGAATATTTCTACACCAAGAAACTATCAAGGGAAATTTGTCGCTTCCTTTGCTGGAGAATCTTTCTGAAGTGGGCCATCGTGTTATCATTCATCAGGTTTACTGCCCTGTTAGCAACAAGTTTGTTTGGATGATGGTTCACAATGAAGTCTTTGACGTCTGACCACTTGCTGCAAATTTCTTTAATCCTGGTAGCTGAAACGGTCACTGACTCCTCATCGATTGCTTCTCCTTTAATGTCTTTAGCTGTTCATTCTGAAGATCCACAAGCTCATCTGTAGTACTGTTTGTACTATACACGATCGTTTGTCTCCAACGTTACACTTTGCTCTCCCTTTCTCGCCTTGGTGCGTAACCGGAGGCACTGTTCGGTACCCGAGACATAAAACTTTCGAAGTTGTTGTTCGTAACGTGAATTGTTCGTGGCCTGAGGCGTTTGTAACCCGAGGTACCACTATATATATATATATATATATATATATATATATATATATATATATATATATATATATACGAAATGAATACAATATATATAAAATGGAATCAATATCTCTAAAATACACACAATGAAATCAATACACAGAAATGGCATACATAATAATATTTTTTTTTTTTTTTTTTTTTTTTTTTTTTCCGCGTTTCCATCCTGTTTCAGGATATTGCGGTCAACACCAGCATCTTTCAGCTGTATGTTGATTCCTAGGCTAGATTACGCTCATCAGCACGCCACGACTTTCTGAGCGACCGGCTCCATACTCTCATAAGTCACTTTTGCGATTCGAACCACTGCTAATTCTCGTCGCGTCACGTGACGAGAGTATTCGGGGTTAGCGGAGAAAGCTGCTAACCCCTCGGCCACGGAGCTGGTACATAATAATATATACATAGATAATATGGATAGATAATAAAAGAAACATCAAGTTAATAAAAGAAACATAAGGGACATATATATATAAAAATTATGAATAAGCAATTTATAAATTCATGGCATATAAATAAAACTAAGTGACGTATATAAAAATCGAATTTGCAAACAGTACAGTCAGAAATTATTGATGAAGTAAAGTGACGTACACAGTAAAAGTCTACATTATGCGTAGCATACATTCAATGGGATATTCATTAAAAAATTGGAGATAGTAATGACGTACAGCTTTAAACACAGGATTGGCCCAGAGTCAGAGGGACTTGTGTGTGGGATCTTTGCTCATGGGATACGAGAATTTTATAGATAAGTCTCAGGATTGGTAAAGGAGAAATTGTTTATACATGAAGCTTGGTGGCCGAGTGGGAAGTCTGTGATTATATTTTATTTTATCCAAGTGTACATATATATCGATCATGTGCCATGCCGGAAAGCGTGTGCGGTCATGACTCGCCATTTCACTCGATCACCATAGTCGTGGATCAGCTCACTGTTCCTGTCTCGTCCATGCCATGTGGCCAAGCCATCCAGGTCTTCCTCTTGATCTGTTCCTTTCAATCTTGCCAGTTGTCACTAAGTTCTCCAATCCATTTCTTCTCATAACATGTCCAAAATTTTGACTGTCTACGTCTAATTTCTCCAATCAATTTACGGTTTTCATTTGTCTCCTGTAATACGTGGTCATTGGTTTTTCTGTCTGCCCATGGTATTCTTTGCATTTTCCTCAGAAACCACATTTCTGCAGACATCAGATGTTTTTCAGCTTGACTGCACATTGTCCAAGTTTCACATCCATACAAAAGAACTGGCTCTATGTATCCCCTCAACACTCTTTTTCTCGTTTCAATTGACATCTTTTTATTGGTCAGAATATTTTTCATCTTGCTAAAGGCTACTTTCGCCATGGCGATTCTTGTTCTAATCTCTTCAAAGCATCTCTCATCAGGTGTTATGACTGTTCCGAGATAATTGTACAGATTCACTTGTTGAAGAATATTCCCATTTACCTGTATATTACATTGTGGTACTTCGTTCTTCCTAGTGACAACCATAACCTGTGTCTTCTTGCAATTTAATTCCAACCCCAGCTGCTCACTGTGTACCACAACTGCGTCTACTAATTGTTGTAGATCTTGTGCATTGTATGCAATCAACACTGTATCATCTGCATATCTAATGGTATTGATGTTTCGTTCTCCAATGCTGATTCCATTTACATCTTCTACATTCCTGAAAATATTTTCATTGTATAGGGAAAAACGATCTGGAGACATTACACATCCCTGCCTAACACCTCTCTTAATAAGTTGATATTGTCCCACTTCATCATCAATCCTTATTGCAGCTTGTTGTTTCCAATATATGTTTTTTATAAGTCTAATGTCTTTCCCATCAATTTGTAGATCTGCAAGCATATCTGCCATGTTGATATGTCTAACTCTATCAAAAGCTTTTGTGTAGTCAATAAAGCAAAGATATATATCCTTGTTTACGTCTGTAGCACGTTCAATAATATATATATATATATATATATATATATATATATATATATATATATATATATATATATATGTGTGTGTGTGTGTGTGTGTGTGTGTGTGTGTGTGTGTGTGAACTCAAAATACATACCACAGTCAGCAATCTTGGATACAAATTAATTACAAGGGCCAGACTAATTCCCCGCTGCCTACACTTTGGTGCACATAAGGGATCTATTTTATGTAGATATTTGCGGATGCCACAAAGAGAGACAGCACTAAAAGGTAGCAATGGAAGCAGTTATATTTTATTGCAGAAGAAAAATGAAAAATCAAGTAATAAACATTGCTTTTGCTGCATAATATGGGAGTCTTAGTGGCACAGTAGGTAGGACAAATCGCCCACATGATGGGAGTTATTTGTTTTATTTTTTTTTTAAATTAGGTCTGGTCTCCCAGGTCGACCCCTGCGTAAATGGGTTCCAGAAATATAAAAAGGATATAAAAGCGACTGGCATATTGACTACTGCACCAGTCTGTAAACACATGAGGCTAGCACCATGTACTCACGATGTGGACAAGGATTCTTTAGAGATGTGACAGAAATGACGATGTTTAGATGGTTACAGTGTCCACTCTCACACACAATGATTACAGTTTTCACTCTCTCACACACAGACACACAATGATTATAGTGTCCACTCTCCCACATAAACAGTGATCACAGTGTCCACTCTCACACAGACACACAATGATTACAATCTCCACTCTCACACAGACACACAATGATTACAATCTCCACTCTCACAAACACAGGCACACAATTATTATAGTGTCCACTCTCTCACACACTCACAAACGCACAATGATCACAGTGTCCAATTTCACACAGACACAATGATTACAGTTCCACTCACACACACACGCACACGCACACACACACACACACACAAAATGATTAGTGTCCACTCTCATACACACAATGATTAGTGTCCCCATTATGCTTCGTTCCTGTGCCAGTGAATATCGCACAAAATGCTCTCCACTGCCCAATGTGAAAAGCGGAAAAGACAGGAGTCTCGACAAACAACAGACAGCACAGATACACTGTGCATAATGCCGCCGCCAGAATGTCAACACAATAGTCCCCCACGAAACACCCAGTTCATCTGTGATGGAATCGGTAGTCATTTTCCCATCTGGATGTTTCCTAGATGTTCACCCACACAGTGCACGAAAATACAGTTCATCGTCGATGGTAGTGGCAGTCAACCAGAAACTCAGCAGCCATGCATTTCTGCATAAAAACCGGTCAACTCTGGAACATAGCCACCTGCCATCGCTCCGAACATGCAGTCACGTTCCAACATACCTCGGGCAGATTCAAAAGCATTTCACACGAAACTCACAGCTCAAAGTGTCGCGCCACGCACTCACTCAGTAACAGCCTTAGTCGCCTCTTACGACATGCTTGGTAGGCTACTGTGTTACTATTCTTTGCTTCCCTTATGGGCCCCGGCAACACATGGGTGATTACAGTGTCTACTGACACACACAGGAACACAATGATTACAGAGTCCACTCTCACACACACAATTATTACAGTGTCTACTCTCATACACACAATAATTACAGTGTCCATTGAACTGGGCATGAAACTACTGACATGAAGACAGACTGGTTAGTGACATGAGAGATCACAGACTGGTTACTAGCGTACGAAATCATAGACCGTTTACAGACATAAAAGATTTAAGACTGGTTAGAGGCACTGGAGATTTACAAACAAAATAAGACACAATAAAAGATCAACCCAAATTGTAAACATCGCACTGGTCATAAGTCATTACTCTGACAATGAAGAAAATGTCATTTTGCGACCACTTAAATTGTAGATGAAATCCTGCTGAACCACCACATGTAATAAGATGACGTCCTGTCTCATCATCATGTGACCACTATGCGTCACATGACAGGAAAGCAGATCATCCTGGATACGAGCATAATTGCTACATGCTGAGAGAGATACTGAGTAGAGGATCCAAGTAGTTATGGACTGAGATTTCAATGTGCAATGATGATGATCTGTGTGAAATAACTAGCTAACTTAATCTTAGCCTAACACTCTGCGCATCATGATGACCACACAGCTGATGGAAGTCTAGCATTGTCAGGAATTCCCTATTAATGACCACACAGTTGGAAGTGTAGCGTTTATGAGAATTCTCTTCATGATGACCGCAAAGTTGATGGAAGTCTACAATTTTTTTTTGTCTAAATAATCCATAGAAAACTTCAACAAAACCGTGTCCAGTGAATGTGCAGAAGCAACACCGATAGTAAAACCTGCAAAAGTGGAAACCTGTGGAATCTCCCTAACTTTGTTCAGCTCGTCTTGATGTTGTAACATTGGCACTAAATTTGACTTAATTGCTCTCAGGTTGTTCTCCAGGAATGCTCTTCTCAGTTCTTTAGTGGTAGCGCTCAGTCTCTTCAAACTGCCAATTAACTGCTGCATTGATTCTTCCTGCAGGTTCTCATCTCTTATCTCTGTAAACGCATTTGTTATATGAGCATCAATTTTATCAACATCTTCCAGAGATGAGTCTATAGACAACCGCGCAAGTTCTGCTGACAACAAGTAGATCCTTTTATCTATTATTTCTTCCAAAATTTTCTGTTTGCTGTCTTTAATAAAGTTGCTTCTCACTTGTGCGTATGTCTGAAAATGTTTAGTCGTATAAAGACCCTTTGTCTTTTGAAGTTGCCCGGCATGAAATAGCAACTCGTTTCTCTGTCTTGTCATTTCTTCTTGGCTTGTGAATGTGTTATTGAACAGTACAACTCGGGGCCTGCATTCTTGAATCAGATTTCCTAACCATTCATCTTGTTCACGATACCACTCTTTAAAGGTTTTCCCTGGTGTGTCATCTTCCACCATGTGTTTAGAAAATTTATCCCCTCCTGTCATAACAATAATACCGTGATGTTTTAGATAGTTTTCTCCAAAAATCTGCTTCAAATTAGAAATAGTTTTTCTCTCCTCTTGCGTATACCTGGTACCAAATTTGATGACAAGCACAAATGCGTGTATCCCCTCGTTACACATAATCAAGACTTTAGCAATATTTTCACATGCTTGTTCCATGTCTTTTACTGTATCTAGATCTGTGTCCTCCAAACCTGGTCCGTCAACGACCTTGATCTCATGTGGTCCATACTCTGCCCAGGCATCTGTCACGAACTTTGTTTCTGATTTTGCAAGTGTGAGTGAGGATGTTTTGAAAGCTTTTCGCCCGAGTATTGAGTTTCCTGTGGCACTTTTGCCATGTCCAGTTTTCCCAATAAGGAGTATTTTTAGGGGAATTCTATCAGTTGACTGTGCCATTCTGCAGTTTGAGGTGGATCTGAATTCCTGTCAGAAAAATACAAATATATATATATATATATATATATATATATATATATATATATATATATATATATATATAAGATGTTTAGTCGATGGATCAACATCACGGCACACGGATTTAACCCATAAGTGCTCCGTTTTCCTCCTAACTCAAACCTGAGTCTGGAAAACTCTGCTCAGTGCACGAACTCCGTAGCCCCACAACTCTGTTGTCACCACAATCATCTACATGTGCACTTGTGATCAATTTTAATTTCAGTGACTAATGCGAGCTGTTCCCATCATCATCATCATCATCATCATCATGTAAGTACAGTACACGATCTTTACCATGCATTAAGATGTTTCGGGTTTATGTTGCTTCTTCTTTCGCCCTTTATACCCATCGCGGCCCGGACGCTCCACAAACTCAATGTATGTCCTCCTATCCTTAGCTATCCCTTTCAGCTCTGTCCATGTCCTCCTATCCTTAGCTATCCCATACAGCTCCCTCCAAGTTATACCATACAGCTCCATCCATGTCCTATCTGTAGCTATCCCATACAGCTGCGTCCATGTCCTCCTATCCTTAGCTATCCCATACAGCTATCCCCATGTCCTCCTGTCCTTAACTATCTCATAAGCTCCCTCAATGTCCTCCTATCCTTAGCTATCCCATACAGCACCCCCATGCCATCCTATCCTTAGTTATCCCATACAGCTCCGTCCATGTCCTCCTCTCCTTAGCTATCCCATACAGCCTCGTCCATGTCTTCCTATCCTTAGCTATCCCATACAGCCCTGTCCATGTTCTCTTAGCCTTAGCTATCCCATACAGCTGCCTCCATGTTCTCCTATCCCTAGCTATCCCATACAGACCCCCCCCCCCATGCCATCCTATCTTAAGCTACCCCATACAGATGCGTCCATGTCCTCCTATCCTTAGCTATCTCATACAGCTCCCCCTATGCCATCCTATCTTAAGCTATCCCATACAGCTGCCTCCATGTCCTCCTATTCTTAGCTATCCCATACAGTTGCGTCCATGTCCTCCTATCCTTAGCTATCCCATGCAGCTCCCTCCAAGTCCTACTATTGTCAAGGTCTCACATCTGAGGTTGCGACGCGTTGTCTGTGCCAACGCCAGGCAACATAACAACACGCAACCCTGAGTGATGTTAAACACTGCAGAGGGAATGCGGCGTCTTCGACGACGCCCGTATAAGCAGCCAGGCCCAGCAACTGAGCGACGCTAAACTACCGCTGGTCAGCGGTACACCCCGTGAACCTTGCAGGGGTCACAAGAGCTGACTTGAGCGCCAACTAGCGTGTAGAACTAAATGCCAGGCAGACGGGGTTAGGCGTTTGTATGGACAGGTCGCATGAGTCTGCGAGTGGTTTTGAATCTGCATTGAGAGCTAGCCTGTGCGACAGTGGGAGACTGGTTCGAACGCTTGAGTGTTTTGGCTTGTAAGTGATATGTATATTTATTGCATGTATCCTTACGTATTGTATTGATATTGTTCATTCTGTGATGATTGCTATGGTTTGTCATTGCGCGATGTCTGTGCGATAATGAATGCAGCGCGTAAATAAAGCTTGTAAACAACAGTTGCGGATATTCACTTCGTGTGATTTGATAGCTTGATATCTCTTCACACTTGCCAGAAAACGAGCTACTTATCTTGCTCTACGCAAGACTCTGACAAGTGCGAACGTGGGTTTTCTCTTCCGGGTTTTGAACTGAATGCGAACTTGTAGATTTTTTTGGTCCGAGTTTTTGAAGTGAAGATGTCGATAGAAGTGCGCAAGTCATAGATTAGGGTAAAGTAACGGTTAAATAGTGTTGATTTCATTAAATTATAAGTGTGAAGACATTATTTGAAGCCAACCGAGGCGTCTTCAGACTTATCGCCAAATTCAACCAATTTTGTACCTAAAATCCAAAATGGCGGCCGTGCCCTTGAATGTCATTGAGTAGGGTTAGTGTGAGCGTGAAAGTTGTTGATTGTGGTAACGACTAACAATAATACTTGACAGCATACAAACCTATACAGACTTCAGTGACATTACACACACCATACATTTACAAACGTTCTAATTTCGTTTAGTTTCAAAAGTACAGGTTTTTTATGTCAACTTTACCTGAGCCTTGTGAACTTCAACAATTTTTTTGTGCGTCAACCCGAAGTACGTTCCAGTGTGATTTCGAGCACCACGGAACAGCACATTGCCCAAGGATTACTTGAGTATAAAAATTTTTTTATTCCTCTTTATACTTTCGTTAGTCTGGCTTTAAACATCAACTGTGCTAGAAATATTTGTAAATTACTAACATCATAAGTAATTTTGTTGATATTCATTTCATCATACGTATTTTTCAGCATGTCTTCTTTAAGCGATTTCATTGAAATGGGTTTAAAGATGAATATGTCTGGTGAGGGATTGAGAGCATGGAGTGAAAGTAAATATGCAGAATATCTCTTGAAACAGGAACAAATTAGGGAAAGGGATGAGAGAGCGGCCGAAATGGCGTTAAAAATTAAAGAGGCAGACTTACATGCTGCTCTGAAAAGTAAAGAGGCAGACTCAGAAGCTGCTCTAAAGTTTCAACAGGCACAATCAGAAGCTGCTCTAAAGGACTCAGAAGCTGCTCTAAAGCTTCAACAGGCACAATCAGAAGCTGCTCTAAAGGACTCAGAAGCTGCTCTAAAGCTTCAGCAGGCACAGTCAGAAGCTGCTCTAAAGCTTCAGCAGGCACAGTCAGAAGCTGCAGTGAAGCAAGCGGAGATTTTAGCCCAAAGCAAGAGAGAAGAGCAAGAAACACAACTGAAAATTGAACAGCTAAAAGCTGAATCTTCTAAAGATAAAAATAATAGAGAAACAGACAAAGATCAACCTTATAAGAAATACCAAGGTCTGATTAAAAGTTACAACACAGGTGATTGCATAGCAGCATTCACCCAAAATTTTGAATTTGTCATGGATCATTATAAAATTCCAAAACCTGAATGGGTTATAGTATATGTGAGAAGTCTTTCTGGGGAACCTCTGAAAGTCATAGAGTCGATCCCAAATGACCTGAAAGAAGATTATCTGTACATTAAGGCGAAAATTATGTCGCATTTTTTACTGGATGAATCAGGTTATAGAGAACAGTTTAGGAAGTTGTCTCCTAAGCCAACACACACGTTCTCTGATTACATCTCAGAAATTCAGAATATTTTTTTCTAAATGGCTGTCAGCAGCCAAAGTAAATGGAAATTATGACAAATTAGTTGATCTTATGTTGAGAGATAAGATTATCACATCTCTCCCACCCCCATTTTCTAAATTTTTGTTGAAATGTCAGTGTGAGAGTGTCCAACAGATTGAAAGTCGTGGCTCTGGTTATTTTTCAGCCAATAAGCAATGTTTCTCTAGTAGTCTGACCAGCACAGACTTTGTAGCAGCAGCTACATATGGCAAATATCAGCCAGGGTCAAATACCAAACAAAGACCTTATAAACAAGCTGCAGAGAAATTCTATCAGTGCAGATATTGCCACTATTCACACAATGAGAATGATATGTGTATATATTTTACCATCACAATATAGTGGTAAATATGTCACATGCAGGACGTTCTCAGGGAACATAGATAAATACCCACTTGCATGGGCATATATAACTACACCATTCCTTACAGGTAAGGTTAAATGCGCAGCATTAAACAATCCTTGTTGCGATGTTATCATTGGAAACCTTCCTGAAGTGAATGACATGCCACATGACAGTAGTACATCAACTGTCATTTGTAATATTGATACTACCATTTCACCTTCATCACCAATCACCATTCATGATGTATTACCACCTGTAAATGAATGTACAAATACCAATCTGGCTACGCCAGAACATACATGTAATTGTGTGAATGTGACATCAATGTGTGATGAGAATGATCGTTGTAACGTAATAAATGCAGTAACTAGATCTACTGCACAGATGCAAGATCGAATCGATCAGACAGAGGCTTTACAACGAGTAAGTCCAGTTGTAACATCTCCTGAGACAACTAGGGAGAAGTTTATAACATCTCAGAAAGCCGATCGATCTTTGCAAAAGTATTTTAAACTTGTAGGCCAAAAGCCAAGAGTAGCAAAGAATGCTCAATGGTACTTTGCTCTGAAGAACGGAATTCTAACACGGTATTACACCAAAGGTTCCAGCACTATAGAACAAACAGTGCTACCGTTAGAAAACCGAAAGCAAGCATTGAATTTAGCTCATGACAGGACATGATTAAATTTGCAGGACACATGGCGTATGCTAAAACTAGAGCAAGGTTACTTACTCAATTTTATTGGCCTAAGTTTTGCAACGATACCAAACAGTATTGCAAATCGTGTGACATCTGCCAAAAGCTTGTCAAAAAGGTTAAACACCCACAAGCTGAATTGCAAGTTACTGATTTGGCTAGTAGACCGTTTGAAAAGATCTCGGTCGATATAGTTGGTCCTCTTAACCATGTAACATCAAGAGGTAATAGGTACATTGTAACACTCGTTGATCTATGTAGTCGGTGGCCGGAAGCGATTCCAATGAAGAACATAACTTCCAAAGACATCATGGAAGTGTTCTTTCATATTTTTGCTAGGGTAGGATTCCCTGATACCATCCTTTCAGATCGGGGTAGCCAGTTTATTGCCGCAGCTACACAAGCCTTTACCAAGATGCTGGGTGTTAAACAATGCTTCAACAGCCCCTACCACCCGCATTCGACAGGTATCGTGGAAAAGATTAACGGCGATCTTAAACATATGCTCTCTAAAGTAACCCAAGAACACCCTGAAGATTGGGATACGTATTTACCTGCAATTTTGTTTGCATATAGGGAAGTGCCCCATTCCAGCGCTGGGTTCTCACCATTCGAGATAGTATATGGTGCACAACCACGCGGCCCATTATCTTTGTATGAATCTATGTTGACTGAAAGTACAACTTTGCCTAGACCGATTTCATCATATGAACATGTAACATCATTGCGTGACAGAATTATGAAATCATGTGTGTTAGCCAAAGAAGCTCTCCAGAAATCAGGAGCTATCTACCGACAATATGCTAACAGAGGAAATAGAACTATTACACTGACACCAGGACAGGACGTTCTTCTTCTTTTGCCAAGTGATAGACATCTCCTCACTGACTCATGGCAAGGACCGTTCAAAGTACTACGACAAATTTCGACGGTAGATTACGAAATTGCAGTTAGGGACAAACATAAAATTTTCCATATTAACATGCTCAAACCATATTACCACAGGCAAGACGACCAAGTAGAGACTGCAGCAAGCACCACCAGAGGTGGACCAGACGGACGACAACGACACTGACGAGATACCGACACCAGTTCTTGACACGACGACCAACGTACAGAACATTAAGGTAAATCCTAAACTGACGCAGACACAGACTGACAGTTGCAGACAACTGATACAAGAGTACAGGACGATCTTTTCCGACAGCCCAGGACAGATCACATAACAGCACTACAGCAGACATTTGACAGGATTAGACATCATGGACTGACTGTAAAACCTTCCAAAGTTGATAGAGCCTTTCAGGAAATTTCATTTTTAGGCTATAAGATCTCAAATGGCTTTATATCAACTTGAATAACGAAGACACAAACAATAGATTGCACGATTTATTGCCTGGCATATTTCGCTGCATCTCGTCAGGTACATACTGTAGAAATCACACAACTTACGTGAAATTAACTAGATAAATCCTTCAAGTTGAAATATACACAATTTCGCACAGTAATGTCAATTATCTACCACGGTAATTTTAAGCTGACTAACATGTCTTTCTGTTTACACAATTCTGGCTTGCGTTGATAGATCATAATTACTTCTGCAAATTTTAACAAGCGAGTATTTTGTGTTCTAAACAACACGCGAAATGCAGTGTCTCTGGACACAACATGGCCACTGGCGACAATGTGCCTGCCGATTGAAGACGCCGGGAGCTTCCGCTGTGTCGGCTCCTCGCGGCTAGCATCTCCTGTGTGTTGTATCTTGTTGACCCATTGAGGTATGTGTTCTGACACCCGTTTGTTAAGCTGTCTCTCCGTTCGACCAATGTAAACGGCCTGGCATCTACATGTGAATTGGTAAATACAATTGTTTGTGGCGTACAGAGGAACAGGCTCGTTGACTGTTGGTGTAGGAATGGGTACGCTTTTACATCTAATGACTGGAGTTGCCGCACAGAATGTTCGACCTACTGCTGTAGTAAGCCGGTCTTGTAGACGTTGCATTACGTCATCCCCTCGAAAGGTTAGCTGGATGAATACCTTGAGTTTAGGGACTGTAGTTACGTCTGCTTTGGGTTTGGGCTGTTAGCAATGGCGCTTTATAAATCCTGTGGAGTACCCATTCAGGTTTAAGACATTCTTCAGAGTTTCAAATTCCTCTGTCAGTGTGTCCTGGGTGCATATCTTTCTAGCACGGTCAAACAAGGTCCGTACTAAGCCCCGTTTGTACTGGACAGGTGTGAAGCTCTGAAAATTTAGGTATTGGCCAGTCCATGTTTCTTTGCGATACACCGATCTTTGAATTGTGCCGTCTGCTCTACGTCTCATTAGAATATCTAGGAACGGTAACGCTTCGTTGTGTTCATGTTCCATAGATAGAGAGATGTTTTTATGCGTCTTGTTCATTGTGGCCTGAAACGATGTTGCTTGTAGCTCGTCTGTGGTGATAATTAGTATATCGTCCACATAACGCCGGTAAAAGGCCAAGTTGTTGATGTCTGAGGATCTCTTTTCTTCTAAGTGTGCCGTGAAGATGTCCGCTAGAATAGGACCAAGAGGACTCCCCATGGCCACTCCGTCAATTTGGCGGTATGACTTAGTTAGAAAATTGAATTGGATGTTGGCGGTACATAGTAGTAGTAGCCTCTCCAGAATAGGTGTTGGTATGCCTAATTTTAGTTGTTTGTCTTCAATGCGTTCCCTTATTATTTTCACTGTCTCCTCTAATGGAACGTTAGTGAATAGGGAGGCTATATCCATGGATGCCATGTGTTTGTTATTTATGTCCATAGTATCCAATAATTCCACCAGTTAGAATGTATCTCTGAGTATTTTTGGATCGAAGGACTGTCGTACTGGCTTTTACATTTCGGCTAACCATCTCGCCATTCGGTGTTGTGCAGAGTTAACCATGGACATAATAGGTCTTAGCGGGATGCCGGGCTTGTGAAGTTTGGGTAGACCGTACATCTGAGGAGTGTGCGAGCCACGTGGTGTGATCGTTTTTGCAGTGGCCTCACTGATGAGTCCCGCATTCACAAGTGATTGGATCTCTTTCCTCATTATAGCATCCAGGTCCTCCGACTTGTTTGCTTTTTGATCTATCCTGAATTTGGATTCATCTGACAATATTACATCCATTTTTCTCTGGTAATCTGACATGTCCATCAGTACTGCACCTCTCCCTTTGTCAGGTTTCAGTATGACGAGGGTTTTGTTAGCCTTTAACGCTTTTAAGGCAGTAAGGTGTTCGTTATTTATATCAACTGACGATAACATCATGTCTAGAATTTTGAAATTGTCGCTTCCGACAACTAAGAAACAGTTGCGAAGTGTCTTAGGTCTTTTAAACTATTATAGACAATTTATTCCTCATTTTGCTGAATTGACCAAATGTTTCACTGATTTACTAACAAATAAACAGCCCAATGTGATTGTAAACAGCGAATGTTTGAGGCCAGCATTTACGAAAATTCTTTCATATTTCTCTAAAGCACCTATTCTAAAATTGCCAAATTTGAATATCACTTTTAGATTAAGATGTGACGCGAGCTCCGTAGCCATTGGAGGTGTGCTTCTACAGGAACACGACCAAATCTTGTACCCATTATACTATGTCTCTCGAAAACTGAACACCAGCGAACGAAATTATAGCACGCCGGAACTCGAGGCTCTTGCCATGGTATTTTCGGTACGTAAACTTTCTAGATTTCTGTTAGGTAAACATTTCATTATTGAAACAGATAATAGCCCGCTGACAATTGTTACCAGAGGAACGCCAAGTAACAGCAAGGTGGCAAGATGGTCCCTTCTTCTGCTGGACTATAGCTATGAGATTAACCATATAAAGGGTTCCCAAAACTGCCTTGCTGATCTCTTATCGAGATGTCCATACGACGAACCGAATACCCAGTCGACACCAGAGCACAGTGCAGATGGTGTATAAAACTGCAACGTAGATAGTGCTCAGTACCACAGCCAATTGTGACAATGTGTCAGTAGCGCTGTGTACAACAATGTGATAGGGTAGATTGTATCTCCCAGTGTATATAACTTGTGTACATATTTGTATTCTTATTATTATCATTATTATGCGAATGAATGCGTGTATAATTGTGAGATATGTGAAAGAATGGAATCATTATTATGTAAACTAATGGGTTGTATAACTGTGAGATATGAGAAAGAATGTGATTATTATGTAAATACATAAATATTGTAACAATTAGACACTACAAATACAAGTGTCACTGGACAACACTACAGGATCCAGGAACTTACCAAGCTATTACAGCGTGAAGTAATCCTGAATGTATCCAGACCGATGTGTCCAAGACGTTTTAACAAGGTACGAAAGATGACTGCGACATTACAATCCGAGCAGAAGGCGGAAAAGACGATCCAACAGCCGATAGTAACAACTACTACTCCGTTTATATAATATCCATCCAGAACGGAATAACGTCGTGTGAATGACACCACAACACATGTGTAAAATGGTACAGCTGTATACTTCCGGTAGTTTTTGCATATTAATTTAAAAGTTAGCAGACTACGCTAAAAAGTCTATAAATTTATGACAATTGTATTAAAATGTGATTTAAAATATTTCCATATACGGAATTGTATATGTCGATCTTTATAATATGTAATCTCAGCATCGTAACTTGATTACTTCTTTACAAACGTGATTTTTTTGTGCACATTTGTCAATAAGTATCAAATTATGACACTAAGAAATAAATTTGTAGTGGTAATTTATGTCATGTAAACGACGATAAATTATTGTTCCTAAATTTTTTGTATAATAACCAAGGGACATTACTCTAAATTCTTGGTGATGTGTAAATATGTATTGTAACCACTAACATGTGTGCTTGATAGATAACACGTCAATGTGACGTCATTTACATATGGAATATATATTGCCAAAACTGTTGACCTTCATTAGAAACTCTAAACAGAGATCTGATGATGGAGTCATCTCAGAGGGAGATGCTCACAGTTTGACCTGATGATTTTATTATTTTTGTTCTTGGTTGTTGAGGTAGGGGCCAGTTTAGCCGATACCTACCGGACTAGCTGTGTCACAGCGAGGTAATGTCCATCAAATAGATTGTACTTGACTGTGGTACTTAATGGTGCAACATAATTGTTGTATACATATTGTTTACTATTCACCTGTATATATTTATAATAACTATTAAGGTATACAATGTTCGACTTTGACAAGTTTAATAACACCTATATATATTGTACATGAAAGGAAATCCTTTCATGAAAAAGTGGTGTGGAGAGTGTCAAGGTCTCACATCTGAGGTTGCGACGCGTTGTCTGTGCCAACGCCAGGCAACATAACAACACGCAACCCTGAGTGATGTTAAACACTGCAGAGGGAATGCGGCGTCTTCGACGACGCCCGTATAAGCAGCCAGGCCCAGCAACTGAGCGACGCTAAACTACCGCTGGTCAGCGGTACACCCCGTGAACCTTGCAGGGGTCACAAGAGCTGACTTGAGCGCCAACTAGCGTGTAGAACGAAATGCCAGGCAGACGGGGTTAGGCGTTTGTATGGACAGGTCGCATGAGTCTGCGAGTGGTTTTGAATCTGCATTGAGAGCTAGCCTGTGCGACAGTGGGAGACTGGTTCGAACGCTTGAGTGTTTTGGCTTGTAAGTGATTGTGGCGGGACAGCCCGGCAGCATCATAATTACACAAGTTTTCAAGGAATTACAGAGCCCACAATATTTTTCTAAAATTCTCTAAAAGAATAAACGTTCCCCAGAAGAGGATAAAAACGTAAGAGAAAAATACAGAGTCACTTAGAGCCCGCACTATCATTTTTACTACATTGGTAGATCAAAGCAACGTCTGGTCTCTACATCTAAGAGATTTTCCCTTTGATGTTCTGATCAACCAGACATCGCGGAGCCAGTCAGTTGAGATTGACGTGTTAGTTTAGAATCAAGAGGGTCAGCCAGACCCGTCTGAAATAATACATGGCAGTGCTACTCAGGGGAAAACCCCGTGGGATCCAAAGACGGCAATTTAATGCAGGCCTAACACCTATCTAAAAGTCCAGACTTTGTGGAGCCGGGACGTCTGTAATTGCCACCACAAAGGAGCAATTAGGACCAGATGCTTAACACCTCTCCGCAATACTACGGGGCAAAGTAGAAACCCATGGCTGACACATTCCGGCCAGCAACCGGGAAGGCTGGTGTTACCAGCCTATTGGAATGTAATGACGCAACTGCATTGCCGCCAAAGCAGGTTTCATTGTTTCAGGCGTGGGGGGCATCGGTCAATTTGATTGACAGATGAAACTACCCGTCACAGGAAAGGAGGAGGCGGGAAAAGAATTTGGCACTTAATCCATCTAGGTAAATCATCTTACATGGAAAAATAGGTGGAGCTAACAGGAACTTGGACATATTAATTAACCAACCTGGAAACTAGCCAGGAATTGAATAGAATAAAACGACATGCATGGCCAGCAAGACTTCAGACGCAAATTCACAATAGCATTCTTAGGATACCTACTGGAGAAATATTAACATTTCGTTCTGTTGGACTTCTGTACGAAGTCGTATGACAGGATTTCCTAGCTATAACCCAGGTAAGACCATTACTCTGATTAGTTGTCTGCTAGTCTGAAGGCTTGTGTAGTTTCTTGTTCTGCATATTCTCCCAAACTTTACACTGGTGGATTTTCTTTGTACTTAATGTTCCAGTTCTAGCTTTACGATTTCACTGAGAACTATTTTCTTCTTTCATTCACCACTTGGTTGTCTGATTTGTTGTATGTGATAATTTGGAGAAATCCATTATCCAAGCTACATGAGCGTGTGGCTTATGCATGTACAGGAGATACATTTAGATTCATCCTGTATGATGTTAAACATTGGGGAGACTGACTACTTAGGAGAAATTCCTGAGAGCTACCAGTCTCTTGATAGCGTCCAATTAACATTGATTATTTGGACCAACACTTTGAGTGCCCACCCAAGATTATGGTGAAACCACTTGGTTTGAGGAATGGCACCAGTTCACCTTGTCTGCATGAGGACAGACATGACTTAGGACATTCAATATCCCAGACAGATTCAGGGAAGGCATTTAATGTTCGACAGGACTGTGCGACCAGCCCTTCCGACAAGACAGTATGAATGAATCAGAAAGGGAAAGAGTAAGTGAGGTGAACTTATATGGGAAACACTCCATTACATAAATGGAGGTGATTGTGTATGTTTTGAGCTATAGATGTTCTAAATAGTTTTATGAATATATACATATATATTTATTTATTTAGAACTGATATATGTTATGTAACATGCCATCATATATATCATCATACCATCATATATTATGACTTGAATGTATGTTTATATGAATGTATAGACATATGTGTTTGAGATGTGTAGACGTAGATACTACCCATCTCCGTTCGTTTCATTCCAGATCTCGTAGGAGCAATGGACAGTCAACAACCCATATCAGGAAGTGACTTAGCCTTGTGAGGGACCAATTTGGACTCCTTCTATCTGACAGTGAACTGCGTCTCACTGGGGGAAGCATGACCTATGTGCTTCTGAGCTTTTCAGCCAGATGAGTTACGTATACCATAATATAATCATCATCATCATATGATCATCAATAGCAATAATAAACACAGTTGTTGTATTTTAAAACTCAATTTGTCCGTATAATTCTAAATGTTTATAAATGTTTGTGTAGCTTAATCAAGTACACACATTATTGTATCATTTAGTGGGGGTTCGCACATATTGTCCAGAAGTGGGAATCTATGTCCGGGAGGTATCTTGCCTATGCAGTCATAAGTAACCAGATTACGTTGCATGTCTTAACTCCTCCTTTCTCACTTCTGGTGATACCAAGGACAGCCAAAACTATATAGATATATTCTATCTTCAACGAGCCACTTCTTGGCTGTTTTCTTGAGTATCAGGGACAGTGTCTTAAATCAGCATAAAAGACATTAGTTCCACGTTTTCTCTCTGGGATCTGGGTGGTAACTAGTCCCTTCTGTCAGAGTTAGGGGATCTTAAACTGCATCCAGAACTAAACACCAGTAGAAGAAAATGATTTTGGCTGAGTGGTTGCCCATCTGGGATCTAACCCCAGCCAGTTGGTGACATATTGGGACGGCTCGTCCGCTATAGAATCCGGGAGTAAACCCTAGAGCCTATTGGGACGGCTCGTCCGCTATAGAATCCGGGAGTAAACCCTAAAGCCTAGTGGTCTGCTCGCCCGCTATAGAATACGGGAGTAAACCCTAGAAAACTTGGTTCGCTCGCAAGGAACGAACCTATTTCAAATCTGTTAGTCTGGTATTATTCTGGTCTTGCCCATGGATAGAACCTAGGTAATTCTCACTTACATTCTTAGCAGCATTAGTTAGTTATAATTTATTTCTAATGTAATAGCTTGCTTGATTGTAGGCAAGATTTTGACACATCAGGACTTCTCATCCATGATAGAATCAGAGAATAAATTCTAGACTATTGATTTTCATAAACCATTCTTTCATTCTTCACCCATTACATTTGCTAAGTATTAACTTAGGAATTTGTTTCTAGGGAAGTCTGTAGAATTTAAATAACTTGTTAAAAAGTTAATAATGGATAATATCATATGAGTTAATTTACATCATTCACCACTGTAGAATTAATAATCACATTAATTAGTGATATTAATTAGTTTATTGATGATTTACTTGATGATTTTTTGATTACATGCTTTATCATTTGATTTAATCATGAATAATTTGATAATTCTTAGTTAATTCAGTGTATGACGGACTGCTTTGCATCAACTTTCTCACTCTAATTCACTACTATCATTCTCATAGCAGTGTCTGTTCCTCTTGTCACTATCCTGCTCTAGCATAAATCTGACTAGCTCTCTGTAGGGTAATAATATAATTACTTACCTGAGTTTAAGCTGAGAAGAGATCATGGATGCACGCACAGATTTCTTAGAGTCCGCTAGAGGATGGGGCATAAGGCTCGGCTTAGTAGGAGAGAAGCTAGAACTATTTATTAGAGAAGAAATGGATTGGTGGGACAAAGAAGATGAGCAGATGATGAAAAGAGTTGCAGAATTAGAAGCAGATATGCGTCACAAAGCTGAAGAAGATGAGATGAAGAAGAAGCAAATTGAAATACTGAACGTGGAGGAATCTACCAGCTCGATTGAGGAAAAGCCAATCACTCAAGCCGAAACTCTGATAGAAAGCGGGGAAGCTGACCGTCACAAAGAAGAGGCATGCATTCCTTCGCAAATCCCCATGGCTCAGAAAAACAAAAACTTCCGCACAGAAAGGCAGATGCTTCCCTCGCCTATTCCTAAAAATATTAAAAATAAACGGAATAGGAATAAATGTACCAAGCGTTCGGTAAACAGTCACAAACGTGATAAATGTTTACACCGCAATGAAAGCGGATAAGCTGGCTTGACAACCCAGCAATCTCAGGAGCTTCCTAAGACTTCCCAAAGGAGAAAAATCCAGGAGGAGGAGGACCTGAGGAAAACTATTAAAGAGATCGAAGGCGAGACCTTACCCGACTCTTTTATTCCCTTCAGTTCAGAGAAACTAGGAGTGGAAATGAATTCAACTGAGACCGGAATGGATGTAAAACAGGATTCCATTGTTTCTCACGGTGTGGCCACACAAGATGAAATAATTATCAGTTTGAATTACTTATCTCAGGTGGGATATGGCAGTGAAAATGACATCCCACAACATTCACTTCTATTGGATTTGGAACAAGAAAACCAGACCAGGGAGAGAATACTTCAATTGGACTTGGCACAAGAGAGCCCGGCCATGGAGGACAAACAAGACACGGAGGAGAATTCTTACGATGTCAGTATCTTGGAGTCTTTCGAAAAGGAAACTCAAGATACACAAAGCATTCATGTAGGTTATACCACGGACTCTGATTCAGGGACGATAAACATGTCTGCTAACAACAAAGAAGAAAATACTTCTTTGGACAGGATGAAGGTAATGCCTATCATCAACACAGCTGAAGCTAACAGGGGATCACAAATGATGGACTCTGCAGCGGAACAAAACCGGAGCGGTTGGTATACTCAACACTCAGGACCTTGTTTACCTTTCACTTCAACCAATGTTGGATGGGGAGAACAGCTGTGTATGTATACTTCTACAAGGAGTGATACAAATTCACAGTTCTTGGGGAACAACATGATTTCTCAAAGCTGGACAACTTCTACTAGCCTTATACTTTCAAACACAGATTCAAAATGGAACTCTGTTGAAGAGGAACGCACCTGGATAAATAATTATCGAAGGAAGAAAACTCTTAAATCAAGAGGTAGTAAACTGACATCCTACCAAGAAAGAGGCAAGTACGAGTTGAATGCACATCATAAAATTATGATGTTTAGCAAATTTCCTGCCAAAAGGAGGAGATTAAAGGATTTTATTATGATCTTTGGCCGACGGAGGAAAAGAAAATGGAGCAACATTACTGCAACCAATTCTTTTAAGAAAACACTGATGGCACTTCCTCTGCTTATAGGACAAGGGCCAGAAATTGAGTGGAAAATAACAGTCTCTCTGCGGCGCCGGAGAATCTTGTTATACATTTTGCAATTTCCCGGCTGGGAAAAAGTAAAACCTCCAGAGGACAGGACATTACCGAGCAATAGCCTGGAAATCCGACACAACACCAGGAGCAAAGATTTGCAAGATTTATCCTGGGAGAATGGACATGGGATATTTCTTTTGACTCATAGAACATCCCACTGCCACAAAGAATATTGGGAACCCAGACTTGGAGGCAGTTGGAGAACGGAGAGAACTTAGATACATTCTTGAATGCTGCCGAGGCTCTGTTATAGGCTTCATTAATGAACCTACTTAAATTGGAGAGCTATGTGGCGGGACAGCCCGGCAGCATCATAATTACACAAGTTTTCAAGGAATTACAGAGCCCACAATATTTTTCTAAAATTCTCTAAAAGAATAAACGTTCCCCAGAAGAGGATAAAAACGTAAGAGAAAAATACAGAGTCACTTAGAGCCCGCACTATCATTTTTACTACATTGGTAGATCAAAGCAACGTCTGGTCTCTACATCTAAGAGATTTTCCCTTTGATGTTCTGATCAACCAGACATCGCGGAGCCAGTCAGTTGAGATTGACGTGTTAGTTTAGAATCAAGAGGGTCAGCCAGACCCGTCTGAAATAATACATGGCAGTGCTACTCAGGGGAAAACCCCGTGGGATCCAAAGACGGCAATTTAATGCAGGCCTAACACCTATCTAAAAGTCCAGACTTTGTGGAGCCGGGACGTCTGTAATTGCCACCACAAAGGAGCAATTAGGACCAGATGCTTAACACCTCTCCGCAATACTACGGGGCAAAGTAGAAACCCATGGCTGACACATTCCGGCCAGCAACCGGGAAGGCTGGTGTTACCAGCCTATTGGAATGTAATGACGCAACTGCATTGCCGCCAAAGCAGGTTTCATTGTTTCAGGCGTGGGGGGCATCGGTCAATTTGATTGACAGATGAAACTACCCGTCACAGGAAAGGAGGAGGCGGGAAAAGAATTTGGCACTTAATCCATCTAGGTAAATCATCTTACATGGAAAAATAGGTGGAGCTAACAGGAACTTGGACATATTAATTAACCAACCTGGAAACTAGCCAGGAATTGAATAGAATAAAACGACATGCATGGCCAGCAAGACTTCAGACGCAAATTCACAATAGCATTCTTAGGATACCTACTGGAGAAATATTAACATTTCGTTCTGTTGGACTTCTGTACGAAGTCGTATGACAGGATTTCCTAGCTATAACCCAGGTAAGACCATTACTCTGATTAGTTGTCTGCTAGTCTGAAGGCTTGTGTAGTTTCTTGTTCTGCATATTCTCCCAAACTTTACACTGGTGGATTTTCTTTGTACTTAATGTTCCAGTTCTAGCTTTACGATTTCACTGAGAACTATTTTCTTCTTTCATTCACCACTTGGTTGTCTGATTTGTTGTATGTGATAATTTGGAGAAATCCATTATCCAAGCTACATGAGCGTGTGGCTTATGCATGTACAGGAGATACATTTAGATTCATCCTGTATGATGTTAAACATTGGGGAGACTGACTACTTAGGAGAAATTCCTGAGAGCTACCAGTCTCTTGATAGCGTCCAATTAACATTGATTATTTGGACCAACACTTTGAGTGCCCACCCAAGATTATGGTGAAACCACTTGGTTTGAGGAATGGCACCAGTTCACCTTGTCTGCATGAGGACAGACATGACTTAGGACATTCAATATCCCAGACAGATTCAGGGAAGGCATTTAATGTTCGACAGGACTGTGCGACCAGCCCTTCCGACAAGACAGTATGAATGAATCAGAAAGGGAAAGAGTAAGTGAGGTGAACTTATATGGGAAACACTCCATTACATAAATGGAGGTGATTGTGTATGTTTTGAGCTATAGATGTTCTAAATAGTTTTATGAATATATACATATATATTTATTTATTTAGAACTGATATATGTTATGTAACATGCCATCATATATATCATCATACCATCATATATTATGACTTGAATGTATGTTTATATGAATGTATAGACATATGTGTTTGAGATGTGTAGACGTAGATACTACCCATCTCCGTTCGTTTCATTCCAGATCTCGTAGGAGCAATGGACAGTCAACAACCCATATCAGGAAGTGACTTAGCCTTGTGAGGGACCAATTTGGACTCCTTCTATCTGACAGTGAACTGCGTCTCACTGGGGGAAGCATGACCTATGTGCTTCTGAGCTTTTCAGCCAGATGAGTTACGTATACCATAATATAATCATCATCATCATATGATCATCAATAGCAATAATAAACACAGTTGTTGTATTTTAAAACTCAATTTGTCCGTATAATTCTAAATGTTTATAAATGTTTGTGTAGCTTAATCAAGTACACACATTATTGTATCATTTAGTGGGGGTTCGCACATATTGTCCAGAAGTGGGAATCTATGTCCGGGAGGTATCTTGCCTATGCAGTCATAAGTAACCAGATTACGTTGCATGTCTTAACTCCTCCTTTCTCACTTCTGGTGATACCAAGGACAGCCAAAACTATATAGATATATTCTATCTTCAACGAGCCACTTCTTGGCTGTTTTCTTGAGTATCAGGGACAGTGTCTTAAATCAGCATAAAAGACATTAGTTCCACGTTTTCTCTCTGGGATCTGGGTGGTAACTAGTCCCTTCTGACAGAGTTAGGGGATCTTAAACTGCATCCAGAACTAAACACCAGTAGAAGAAAATGATTTTGGCTGAGTGGTTGCCCATCTGGGATCTAACCCCAGCCAGTTGGTGACAGTGATATGTATATTGATTGCATGTATCCTTACGTAATGTATTGATATTGTTCATGCTGTGATGATTGCTATGGATTGTCATTGCGCGATGTCTGTGCGATAATGAATGCAGCGCCTAAATAAAGCTTGTAAACAACAGTTGCGGATATTCACTTCGTGTGATTTGATAGTTTGATATCGCTTCACACTTGCCAGAAAACGAGCTACTTATCTTGCTCTACGCAAGACTCTGACACTATCCTTAGCTATCTCATATAGCTCCCTCCATGTCCTACTATCCTTAGCAAAGCATATTCCCTTAACAATCGGAACTTGGAATGTACGCACCCTACTTGACAGAGATAGCGCGTCGGGTCCAGAGAGACGAACAGCACTGATTGGGAGAGAGCTGGGCAGGTACAACATCGACATTGCAGCCTTGAGCGAGACACGACTTGCAGAAGAAGGCTAAATCTGTGAAATAGGCGCCGGCTACACATTTTTCTGGAGTGGAAGGAAAAGCTAGGAAAGACGCCAGTCCGGTGTTGGATTTGCCATTAAGTCGGCCCTGGTTGACAAACTAGCTGGATTTCCAAAGGCTATAAACGACAGGCTCATGACCATTAAATTGCCCCTGCTGAATGGAAGGAAGCCATTGTGAGTGTCTACGCACCAACAATGACCAATGAAGATGATGTCAAGAACAAGTCCTATGAAGACTTGCACAATGTATTAACATCTGTTCCCAAAGGAGATAAACTTATAATTTTTGTGGATTTCAATGCCAGAGTAGTCACGGACACCATCTCTTGGAGTGGCATGATTGGAAAGCACGGAGTCGGAAAATGAAACAGCAAAGGACTCCTCCTTCTTCAGACATGTGCCGAACACGAGCTCTTGATTACCAACATAATTTTCCGCCTCCCCATGAGAAACAGGATATCGTGGATGCACCCTCGATCGAAACACTGGCACCTTATTGACTGTGTCATCGTCAGGAGGAGTGACAGACAAGACGTTCGGGTGACAAAATCCATGTGTGGTGCCGAATATTGGACAGACCATCGTCTCAATATCTCGAAAATAAACATACACATCAAACCACCACGGCGTCCTCAAGGGATGAAAATGCAAACAAAACTAAATGTCACCCGCCTAAACAGCAAAAAAAACGCAGTTGTCGTTTGAAAATATGCTGGAAGACCGCCTCAAGCCCAATGCTGCAGATAAACAGGATACAGAAACAGAGTGGAGAGCCCTAAAGGACATAATTTACAACACTGCTATTGAAATCTTGGGTCCAACCCACCTAAAGCGTAGAGACTGGTTTGATGAAAATTCCGAAGACATCACCTAAGTGCTGGCCGAGAAACATCTTCTCCTCAAGGCACATTTGAATAACCCGAAGTCAACATTAAAAAAAAGATGCCTTCAAGAACATTCAGAGAGTAGTGCAGCAGAAACTTCGGCACATGCGGGACTCCTGGCTGAGCAGCAAAGCTGATGAAATTCAAGGCTTTGCTGACAGACATGATATGAAAAACTTCTACGACTCACTGAAAGCGGTCTATGGTCCTACATCACCAGGCACAGCTCCCCTCCTCAGTGCAGATGGGGGAACATTGGTCACCGATAAGAAAGACATCCTCCAGCGTTGGGCAGAACTTTTCAGCAACATCTTAAATGCAACTTCCTTCTTCGATGATGAAACCATCAACTGCCTTCCTCAAGTTCCTACCAATGAGACACTTGATGACCCGCCAACCATAGTGGCAGTAAACAAAGCCATCCAGCAACTCTCCAGCGACAAGGCACCTGGTCCAGACTCCATCCCAGCAGAGATATACAAGGCAGGTGGGCCGGTCCTAACAGAGCAGCTTCACCAAGTCTTTACAAACATATGGGTGAACGAGACCATGCTACAAGATTTCAAGGACGCCTCAATAGTCCACCTTTACAAACGAAAAGGAAACCGCCAATGCTGTGACAACCACCGAGGCATCTCCTTGCTTTCAATTGCAGGGAAGATACTTGCCAGATTTCTTCTCAATCGCCTCACGGCCCATCTCGATCAAGGTCTTCTTCCTGAGAGTCAATGTGGCTTCAGAAAAGAACGTGGAACTGTTGACATGATTTTCGCTGCAAGGCAGCTGCAAGAGAAATGTCAGGAACAGAACTGCGAAATGTTCTCCACTTTCATTGACCTTACCAGGGCTTTTGATACAGTCAGCAGAGAAGGACTGTGTAAGATTATGGCAAAATATGGCTGTCCACTTAAGTTTGTCAAAATAGTGCGGATATTTCATGATGGCATGCAGGCAAGAGTACAGAAAAATGGTGAACTGTCTGAGCCCTTTCCTGTCACCAATGGAGTGAAACAAGGATGTGTCCTGGCACCAACACTGTTCAGCCTCATGTTTTCAGCTATGTTGACGAATGCCTTCGAGAACAACGACATTGGAATAGACATCAACTATCGCATGGATGGAAAGTTATTCAATCTCAGAAGGCTGAAAGCTAAACCCAAAATTAACAGCGACACCGTCACAAAGCTCCTGTTTGCTGATGATTGCGCTCTATACGCCAACTGAGAGGCGGACATGCAACATAATGTTTCAGCTTTCTCACATGCCTGTGCCAACTTTGGGCTCAATATCAATTTCGAGAAGACTGCAGTTATGTACCAGCAACTCCATGGATTAATCACACTGTGCCGAATATCAAAGTGAATGGTCATAGTCTAAGTGTTGTGGACAAATTCACATATCTTGGCAGCAGTGTGTTACAAGCTGCCACAATTATTGATGAAGTGAATGCAAGCATTTTCAAGGCCAGCCCGGCCTTTGGCAGACTGTATAAGAATGTATGGGACAGAAATGGAATAAGCCTGCAAACAAATCTGAAAGTCTACAAAGCAGTTGTATTATCCACACTGCTATATGCTTGTGAAATCTGGACTGTTTATCAGCGACACGCTAGAAAATTAAACCACTTCCACACAGTTTGCCTTAGGAAGTTACTGAAGATTAAATGGCAAGACAAGATCCCAGACACTGAAGTCATAGAAAGAGCGTTCATGCCCAGTATCCACACTCTACTAATGCAGAATCAGATTCGCTGGGCTGGTCACTTGACTCGCATGCCAGATCACAGGTTCCCTAAACGAATTTTTTACGGCGAATTGCGTTGTGGTAAACGCTCCCAAGGCGGTCAGAGGAAACGCTTTAAAGACACTCTGAAAATCTCACTGAATGCTTTTGGAATTCATCATGACACCTGGGAGACTGCAGCCAGAGACCGAAATTCGTGGCGTGCATCATTACGCAATGGTGCAGTCACTTGTGAGGCAATCAGGACTGCAAGAGCTGTGAAGAAAAGACAGAACAGAAACACCACTGCAGAAAATCCTCCTCCAGAAACGTCAAGCATTCTTTGTCCACATTGTCAAAGAACATTTCGAGCCAAAATAGGCCTTATCAGCCATCTTAGAACTCACGGCTCCATACTTTCAACATCACTGGATGAAATGAATGGTCATCATCATTTTTGATGGACAAACGGCAGCAGCACTATCCTTAGCTATCTCATACAGCTCCCTCCAAGTTCTACTATCCTTAGCTATCCCATACAGCTGTGTCCAAACTCTTCTATCCTTAGCATTCATATGCATCTTCGTCCAAGCTCTCCTATCCTTAGCTATCCCATACAGTTATGTCCATGTCCTCCCATCCTTAGCTATCGCACACATTTCTGACCATGTCCTCTACATATTATTCATTTCTGTCTCTGCTGCTTTTCATTATTTGTTTTGAGTCTTCCTACATTTCGTTTAAAATGTGGTGCCTTCTTTTTCACCTCTTGATCCCATGGAATTTATCTATTTCTCTCTATGAGCTCCACTCCATGATTCAGTCATACAATCTTAGTCCTTGCACATTGTACAGGCAGCAATTGGTTAATGTTTGTAGTTTATATGTGTAATTTGTTAAATCATTCCCTCTGTTTCTGACCAGGTTTGATAACTAGGTCAACTCATAAATAGTTAACAGGAAATGTCTCGGAAAGTAAAGGCGGTCGGCAAGACACTTACCACATCACTCACCCAGTGACGACTGGTCTAAATGTGAGTCTAGAACCATATGTCTAATGGACCTTTAGGTGTTTACAGGGACTCTTTACGTACATACTGTATACAGTGATTTAACAGGTATGTAACATACCCTCCACACAGACTCTACACAGAGACACAACGGGTATGTAACATACCCTCTATACTTACTGTATACAGAGACACGACGGGTATGTAACATACCCTCTATACTTACTGTATACAGAGACGTAACGGGTATGTAACATACCCTCTATTCTTACTGTATACAGAGACATAACAAGTATGTAATCTAGATTATGATGGCTGCAGAATGCCAAGAGATGTCCATTACCATTGACCTTCCCAACGCCAAACTGTCCTAGACATACAGGCCAAGGTTTGTGGTCGGAGCAGCCAACGCTGGCGTTGAAATCCCCCAAGATGAAAAGGTGTTGCTTCTCTGTTGTTTCACTGACCACTTTGCTAAGGTCATCACAAACCTTATCTTTATATTCTGATGCTGCAGTCAGTGTTGGGGCGTAAACGCTTATAATACTAACTAGACCTGCCTCTGTCTGGAGTTGAAGCTTCAGTATTCTTTCAGCGCCATCACTTGGTGGTATGGTGGACTTTAGCAGCTTGTTTCTGACAGAGAAGTCAATTACATGCTCCCTGGTCTCTCCGCTCGGCTTGCCATGCCAGTAGAAAGTGAAATCCCGCTCCTTGATGTTTCCAGATTCGGAGAGTCTGGTCTCTTGCAGGGTGACAATGTTTATCCCCAGTCTGAGTAGTTCGTTGTTTATCAATGCTGTTTTGCAAGCATCGACAATCTCGTTTAGCTCGTCTGAAATGCCAGGGGTCATGGTTCTTACGTTCCATTTTCCCAGCCTTACGGTGGGTTGTTTTGTTTTTTCTTGTTGCTAGGTGTATAAATTGCGGTCCATGTGTGAGGATGTTGTCGCTAAGTTCCACACACCCTCAGGAGCAGATGAACCGTGGCGAGACAGCACCTTATTAACTGGGGGGCTGCCCAGCTTAGGCGGGCGGTAGCTGTCTAGTGACATACTATGATCTCTCCCACCGTCGAAAGTAGCCCCTGGCGCTTTGCTCTAAGCCAATCGAACATTAAGACTTATAAACGGTAACTGCTGCTTCCCGTGTTGTGTCACCGCTGGTACGCGGTGCTGAAGTGACCTCTCAAGGTCACAAGCCTGGGCAATGGAATTAGGGGAACCAGCTGTTGCCCAGTAGCAAGTTCCCCCTCTCCACGTCGCCGATGTTGACCAAGGGAAAGGCAGTAGCCAGTGCAGCTTGACATCGGTGCTGTCGCAGGAGTTGCCAGAACTATGTTGTTTACAACTGCCTTAGGGTTTTCTCCGGATATGTCCTCGGGGTTTACTACCGAAGCCTTTCCCATCTGAGTATACCCGCAAGGCAGCGGAGGTTAATACACATCATAGTAATACAGAGACAGCAGCAGAATATATGATGACAAATTTTAAAATGGAAGAAATGGAACAGGCAATGAATACCCTAAAATAGAAAAACAAAATCACTAGAAAAGTATGGAATCACACATGAAAAGCTATTAGGACTAGATCAATCAATCAATCATGTGCCATGCCGGAAAGCGTGGGCGGTCATGACTCGCCATTTCACTCGATCACCAATGTCGTGGATCAGCTCAGTGTTCCTGTCTCGTCCATGCCATGTGGCCAAGCCATCCAGGTATTTTTCTCTCGGTCTTCCTCTTGGTCTGTTCCTCTCGATCTTGCCAGTTGTCACTAAGTTCTCCAATCCATTTCTTCTCATAATATGTCCAAAAAATTTTGACTGTCTACGTGTAATTTCTCTAATCAGTTTACGATGTTCACTTGTCTCCTGTAGTACTTGGTCATTGGTTTTTCTGTCTGTCCATGGTATTCTTTGCATTTTCCTCAGAAACCACATTTCTGCAGCCATCAGATGCTTTTCAGCTGGACTGCACATTGTCCAAGTTTCACATCCATACAAAAGAACAGGCTCTATGTATCCCCTCAACACTCTTTTTCTCGTTTCAATTGACATCTTTTTATTGCTCAGAATGTTTTTCATCCTGCTAAAGGCTACTTTCGCCATGGCGATTCTTGTTCTAATCTCTTCAAGGCATCTCCCATCAGATGTTATGACTGTTCCGAGACCCGGCCTAGAATGTGTGCCAGGTGGACCCGGCCTAGAATGTGTGCCTGGTGGACCCGGCCTAGAATGTGTGCTAAGTGGACCTGGCCTAGAATGTCTCCCAGGTGTACTCGGCCTAGAATGTGTGTCAGGTGAACCCGGCCTAGAATGTGTGCTAAGTGGACCTGGCCTAGAATGTCTCCCAGGTGTACCCGGCCTAGAATGTGTGTCAGGTGGACCCGGCCTAGAATGTCTCCCAGGTGGACCCGGCCTAGAATGTGTGCCAGGTGGACCCGGCCTAGAATGTGTGCCTGGTGGACCCGGCCTAGAATGTCTCCCAGGTGGACCCGGCCTAGAATGTCTCCCAGGTGGACCCGGCCTAGAATGTCTCCCAGGTGGACCCGGCCTAGAATGTCTCCCAGGTGGACACGGCCTAGAATGTCTCCCAGGTGGACCCGGCCTAAAATGTGTGCCAGGTGGACCCGGTCTAGAATGTGTGCCAGGTGGACCCGGCCTAGAATGTGTGCCAGGTGGACCCGGCCTATAATGTGTGCCAGGTGGACCCGGCCTAGAATGTGTGCCTGGTGGACCCGGCCTAGAATGTGTGCTAGGTGGACCCGGCCTAAAATGTGTGCCAGGTGGACCCGGCCTAGAATGTGTGCCTGGTGGACCCGGCCTAGAATGTCTCCCAGGTGGACCCGGCCTAGAATGTCTCCCAGGTGGACCCGGCCTAGAATGTCTCCCAGGTGGACCCGGCCTAGAATGTCTCCCAGGTGGACACGGCCTAGAATGTCTCCCAGGTGGACCCGGCCTAGAATGTCTCCCATGTGGACCCGGCCTAGAATGTGTGCCAGGTGGACCCGGCCTAGAATGTGTGCCAGGTGGACCCGGTCTAAAGTGTCTCCCAGGTGGACCCGGTCTAGAATGTGTGCCAGGTGGACCCGGTCTAGAATGTGTGCTAGGTGGACCCGGCCTAGAATGTGTGCTAGGTGGACCCGGCCTAGAATGTGTGCCACGTGAACCCGGTCTAGAATGTCTCCCAGGTGGACCCGGTCTAGAATGTGTGCTAGCTGGACCCGGCCTAGAATGTGTGCCACGTGGACCCGGTCTAGAATGTGTGCTAGGTGGACCCGGCCTAGAATGTGTGCCACGTGGACCCGGTCTAGAATGTCTCCCAGGTGGACCCGGTCTAGAATGTGTGCTAGGTTGACCCGGTCTAGAATGTCTCCCAGGTGGACCCGGTCTAGAATGTGTGCTAAGTGGACCCGGCCTAGAATGTGTCGGGATATAATCTGCGAAGGAAAAGCGGCTGGTTTGATAGTGACCACGTGACCTGTCGAGTGTCGATTGGTTTACACAACAACGTGCCAGGTACCAGATAAAGTTGCTGTCAGTTGCTGGGGAAATATTGTTCAGGACCATTCTGAAGAGACTAAGAGATGCCAGTGACAAACAGCTAAGGGGTGAACAGGCAAGCTTTCAACCGCCTAGATCCTGCACTGACCACACAGTCACGTTGTATATACCAGTAGAGCAAAACATTGAATTTAATTCACGACTTTATATGGGATTTATCGCCTATGATAGCATTGATGGGGAATCTCTGTATAAATTGATGAGGCATTTTGGGGATCCCACCAAAAAATCATTAACTTAATAAAGGCAAGGTATAGACACACGAGGGCGAGAGTCCTCTATGAAGCAAAGCTTGCAGAAATATTTGAAATAAGAACTGGCGTGAGGCTTTTTGTCACAAATATTATTCTTACTGACCATATACTGGATTATGAAGACAACATCAAATAAATGATAACCTGATCTCCATGGCGAAACCTCACTTCAAGAGGGGGATCATACACCTGTCTAGATTGTAATGTAGGGAAAGATATGGGAACAGATACAAATATGAAAAGAATAATACAGAAGGCTAGAAGAGCTTTACAAGACTAGGGAATTTGAGAAAGACGCAAAGAATTAAACTTAGCATAAGCTTATACTATTCAATACTAAATTTACATCAATACTTCTACATGGATCAGAAACATGGAGAACGACTAAAATAATTACAAATAAACTGTAAGCATTCACTAGTTGGTGTCTGTGCAAAATAGATGAACTAAAATGGTATAACAAAATCACCAATATGGAGCTCAGGAAGAGAACTAGACAAATAACAGTGAACCAAGATGTGAAGAAAGAGCACTTCTAGGCAACCATTTTAGACACTGGCTCGTCCTATAAACCCAGATTCATTCATACAGTAGCATGTCCTTTGCAGAACCTCGCTCCCATAACAACCTTCCGGAAAACCTCTCAATCATAATCAAGATGACCCGCGTCTGATACACCCATCTGGAGATCATCCGCCACATCCTGCACCCATCTTCTCTTTGGTCTTCCTCTTCCTCTCTTCCCAGGCATATGCCCCTCTATTATTGTTCTCTCCAAACTTTCATGACGTTTCAAGTGACCAAAATATTTCAATTTTCTTTATTTTATCGTCTGTAATAGCCAACCTTCTTCAATATCCAGCTCTTGAAGTATGGATGCATTTGTTCTTTTCTTTAACCAAGATATTCTTAGAACTCGTCTATAACATTTATACTCAAAGGCATTTGTGCGCTGTTCAACTTGTTTAGTAAGTGTCCAGGTCTCACAGGCGTATATTGAAATGGGAAAGATGCATGCTCTTAAAAATCTATTTTTTGTAGTTCTATCTGTCCTATTCCATAATTTATTTTGTTGTTTTAGTCTTTGAAGAGCAACAGATAGTCGTCGTTTAATTTCTTTCATTGTGTCAATATTGTTGGTAATTAGTTAGTTAGTTAGTCACGGTTCCATCTTCACGGCAACGGGTCCTCCCCATTATGCTCCGTTCCTGTGCCAGTCAATACCACACAATACTCCTCACTGCCCTATGTGTACAATGGAATAGACAGGAGTCTTGGCAAGCCAAGAGCTCGCACAGGTACACTGCCGCCGCCAGAATGCCAACACAAAAGTCCTCCACGAGAAATACAGTTCATTGTCGATGGAAACGGCAGTCACCAGAAAGACTTCATTTACCCGGGTTTTATCCCATATGGCTCGGTCTCTGTCCGCAGGGCGACCCGCGGAAAGCGCCGCACAAAGCACGAACTCCGTAGCTCCAGCGACGACTCCCAGGAGTCTCCTGAAAAATGCACTCGTGAACCGAAAAGGCAAACCAGTCAATCCAGCAACAGCCGGCCGCCATCGTTCCGAACATGCAGTTCACGCTACAAACTGTGACCAGATGTAAACGCATTCCACGTGAAATTCACAGCTCACAGTGTCGCTCCATGCACTCACTCAGTAGCAGGGCGACGGAACCATAGCCTCCTTAGTCGCCTCTTACAACGTGCATGGTAGGCAACAGTGTTACTATTCTTTGCTCCCCCGTATGGGCCCCGGCAACACACGAACGTCGGTAAATAAGACTTTGCAGGTGCACGTGGGTGTTTCTTCTTCTTCTACTGCTGAATTCATCCAGAGTGTTTTTTCTCTCACTGTTGTGGTGTGGTCCACATCCCAGCTTGTCAATTTAGACTGGCCAAAACATTACGGTTAACCTTCAGGGAAGACAGGCGCAGAACATGGGCATTCCCCACCATCAATGGAGGCTTCCATAATTGCAGAGCCGACACATAGCACTCTGGTACTGGGCTCACCCAAGGAATATGTAGGTGTTTGTGTGTGTGTGTGAGATTTTAAAGTGAAAAGGTCAAGGACCCTTTTGCAGGCCTGAGGCATGTTGGGTATATGGTGCTAACCCCATATTTATTGTTGGTAATTAATGACCCAAGATATTCGAAATTTTCTACCACCTCCAATCTTTCCTCTCTAACATATATTTCTTTCTCCACAGTAGTTTTGTCTGTATGCATTATCTTTGGTTTTGATATAAACCCAGATAATGTTTTAAAAAATCCCCGCCACGATGGGGATTCGAACACATGACCACCGATCCGAAAGGCATAAGCCCTAGCCGCCGTGTTACAGCGGTTCCCCATTCATCAATGAGAACTTTTAGTCTGTCAAAACATTTACAACGATAATTACTCAGACTGTAAATGTTTCCAGCTAGTAATTGCTATCACTTACAGCAATAATTATTAAGACTGTAAATGTGTGCAACAAGTAATTGCTATCACTTACCACAAACTGCCTCTCTAGGATCTGTTGTGCATCTGGACGTTTACTGATGGGAATACATTATAATAGCTACACTGAAACACTGAATTGTTAGCATATTGGGTGAAAATCATAATTACAATAGTTACTTGTTTGTGAAACACTGAATAGTTAGCATATAGGGTGGAAATCATATTTGAACATAAAACGCAAAACCATTCATTCTACACGCAGATTAATCTGACTAAGTTGCAACCCTTTAACTATGATATAAATACGTTTACATAAAATATAAGAGCGATTGCTCTTAAACTTCCAGTTTGCTGATGCCGAGGTAGCAGGTTCAAGCCCTACACCCTACAGGTTCCATTGGAGTAACATGTTGTTGACTTGTCATCTTTGACTTAAATGTTTTTAGCATATCCTTTTTACAGGACTTAGCTGTCAACAGCAGCATCTTTCAGCTGTCTGTTGATCTCTTGGCAAGATTACGCTCAGTAGTTTGCCATTGCTTTCTGAGCGGCCGGCTCAGTATCCGCAAGTCACGAGCGGGGGTCGAACCACCTCAGTTCTCGCTCCGCTGCGAGACTCTGCGTGATAAACGGGATTACAGAGAGAAAGTGTTGTAACCCCACAGCCAGAGAGACCGGCATCTTTGACTTGGGGATGTAAATTACATGCACCTCATAAGTCTGAGTGGGTTAACCTAATAGCGAGGGACACTGGTAATAGGGAAAGCTAATCTACACACAAACATCAGTCCAGCGCACTAGAAGTAGTAGCACGTGGCACGTGTCTGGACAACGCGTGACCTCAATGCTAGCTAATGCAAAGAAGAAAGAAAACACCCTTTAGTTTCTTCTCCAGCTCTGGTGTTTAAATAAAAAATGTGATGCATATCCGTTACAGGAAGTCGCAATCAACCCAAGCACTATTAGCTGTTTGTGATTTATTCAGCAATGATTACGTTCAGTGGTTTGCTTTCTGAACGACCGATGTTCATACTGCAAGGCAGTCTTCTTCAAAATCGTCTTCTTTTTTATTCCTTATTTCGTTTACTTGAAATGTATTGTCTTCTTCTTCTTCTTCTTCTTCTTCTTCTTCTTCTTCTTCTTCTTCTTCTTCTTCTTCTTCTTCTTCTTCTTCTTCTTCTTCTTCTTTCGTTCGCTTGAAATATGTCTATAACTGCAATGGTGTCTCTTGTATGAATTTAACTGTCTTTTTAAGTTCACACAGCGGTCCATAGAGTTTATCTTCCACTGTCGTCTCTCTAGGCCAGAAGGTTTGCCTAGATATGTTATATTTGGGCAGTCTTGGAGTATGTGCTCTGCTGTCTGCGACGCCAATCCGCATGTGCACATGGCTGAGTCACCAATCTTGTAATTTGTATACATGTGGTTGCGTAATCTATTGTGTCCTGTACTGAGGCACAGAATAATGATTTGTACTGGTCTGTCCATAAAGTAGTAATAGTCTTGAGCTTGCTAATTGATTAAATTGTTCTTTTCCTTTGGTGGTATCGTGGTTTGTAAAATTCACATCAGGTTGCTCGACTGTTGCTAGTTGATCAGCTCTCTCATTTCCGGTTACACCACAGTGAGATAGCACTCACTGTATGGTGACCTCACGCTGGCGGCTGTGGTCGAATCTTCGATTCGCTATGTCGGGCAACTGTGATAAGCGTTCACAGCCCCTAAGCCTCAGTGCCGTTTAAATAATCTTGCATGTTCTGTGCAGGACGCTGCGATCAACCCCATGTTGATTGTGTAAGCAATTTTACCCTGCGTAGTTTACGTTGCTCTCTGAAAGAGAAGTCAACGTTTAAGTCCAACTGACCGTCGTGTGTGTATATGTATTTGTGTGTGTGCGTGTGTGTATATGTGTGTGTATGTGTGTGTGTGTGTGTGTGTGTGTGTGTGTGTGTGTGTGTGTGTGTGGAATGAACCCACAGAGCACAGGAATTTTAAGCCCTAGCTCGGTAATCATCTCGGCCACGGTAACCTCTGTGAGGTGTAGGGGTCAAATAATGGATGCTCCGGATAATCTTTGGTTTCTCTTGTATTTGAGCAACAGGTCACAAAGTCAGGTCTCCAGATATCCGTCGGTTTCTCTTGTATTTGAGCAACAGGTCACATAATGAGGTCTCCGGATATCCGTTGGTTTCTCTTGTATTTGAGCAACAGGCCACAAAATGAGGTCTCCGAGACATCCCTGCAGCATGTCCTTTTGTGTAAGGTAAGTCTCAGTGCAGTTACTGCCATTCTGGTGTCAAGTGTTAGTACTTCACACAGTCTAGACCACCAAATATGGGGAGGGGTGTCAGTTGCCTGGTGTCAAGTGTTAGGTCTTCACACATTCTAAACCGCGACATATGGTGTCAAGTGTTAGGTCTTCACACAGTCTAGACCACGACATATGGTGTCAAGTGTTAGGTCTTCACGCAATCTAGACCGCGACATACGGTGTCAAGTGTTAGGTCTTCACACAGTCTAGACCGCGACATATGGTGTCAAGTGTTAGGTCTTCACGCAATCTAGACCGCGACAGATGGTGTCAAGTGTTAGGTCTTCACGCAATCTAGACCACGACATATGGTGTCAAGTGTTAGGTCTTCACGCAATCTAGACCGCGACATATGGTGTCAAGTGTTAGGTCTTCACACATTCTAGACCGCGACATATGGTGTCAAGTGTTAGGTCTTCACACAGTCTAGACCACGACATATGGTGTCAAGTGTTAGGTCTTCACGCAATCTAGACCGCGACATATGGTGTCAAGTGTTAGGTCTTCACACATTCTAGACCGCGACATATGGTGTCAAGTGTTAGGTCTTCACACATTCTAGACTGCGACATATGGTGTCAAGTGTTAGGTCTTCACACATTCTAGACGGCAACATATGGTGTCAAGTGTTAGGTCTTCACACATTCTAGACTGCGACATATGGTGTCAAGTGTTAGGTCTTCACAGTCTAGACCACCAAATATGGGGAGGGGTGTCAGTTGCCTGGTGTCAAGTGTTAGGTCTTCACACATTCTAAACCGCGACATATGGTGTCAAGTGTTAGGTCTTCACACAGTCTAGACCACGACATATGGTGTCAAGTGTTAGGTCTTCACGCAATCTAGACCACTGTCAACAACTCGTGTTTCAGGCATCATCGGATTACTTCTCCCACACCCTACAAGAAACTTGCAAGTCGTGTGCGAGGAATGAAATGGTACATTTTATTGCCGTTGGCTCTTTACAATTGCAGAAACAGTCGCTATCTAATCACACATAAAGTCACAATATTCTCTATCACTGGTTTTCCTAAGTCCTATAGCTAATCTCTATCTACTAGGCTATACGAAAACACAAATCTATTCTATACGATGTGAACACTACAGAGTCAGTCCCCAGTCTGACTTGCTTCACTCGCGTCGCTACACGCCTCGCGGAAGGACCTTCATACGCCCTTCGGCCCTTTGCGTGCTAGATCAGTTAGCACGCTTCTATTAGCTGGCTTTGTCTTGAGTGGCGATCGTAGCGATCACGCAGGCGTGACTCTGTCGTGACCAGTAGTGCTAACTATCTGGTCAACGCCTCCGTGTGAGGACTAGTCAACAGTCCCCCTCTTTCTATCATCCATCCTGCCCCGATCCCGGGCACCCTGTTCTCTCCACTCTATCTAAGGTTGACCCCACGTCCTGGTGGTGTTCTATCATGAGGCAGTCTTTGACACACACCCACCCCTCCTGTGTTGCGTCATCAACTTCGACTCATTGGTTGTGACGCAAGAGGTTTCTAAAAAAAAAATTAGTGTGTCTAATTTTTGTCAAAGACTGTAGATAACCTGGCTTTGGGCTATTTAATAGACCTACTGACTAATGTCACAATGTAGCATCACTTTACTTGGCTACTGGCAATCGCCACAAACTTGTCTGGTTGGCGTGAGCCCTATTCTCAATCGCAATATTATATTAATTAGAGGTATGTCTGAACCGGACCGTTGTCTTATAAGACCTGCCCTCAAATAGTAAATTAACTCACTACCCATACAAAGTTGACTTTCTGAAGGTCAACACATGAATTGCTTCATGTCCCCCATATAATATTAAACAACCATTACACAAGCTGTGAGAGACAGGCTTTACCTATCTCGCTTCCTCGTGTAAAGTCACATTTCACTGTTAAGTTAGTGTTTCGTTGTCTATTATGTCCCCTGACCCGGAGTTATCTCCCTTTGATCTAATAAAAGTGTATGCAATTTACATGTTTGTTTTTCTGGTTGTTTGTGTGTTTGGATGTAATTAAAAGTATAATCTAACGTCTAACATGTGTATCTAACTATCATGTGTATGTAAGTTAGTTTTTCAAGTGCCATAATTCATTTAACTGTGGTCACAAACATGTGTATAATACAAATATGTGACTACGTTTCTGTCTTATGAGACTCAAAATACTTTCACTAAGATTCTAAACTCAACTTACACAAAATACATTCATTACACCACACTTCCAACATTGAAACCAACATTTGACGGCAACAAAAATAAAAAGTTCTGTTGAGCGGCAGAAAAAATCCGCTCACTGTTCTCACTCTCTCCTGTATATTTTACAGTTGCTATCACTTTCACACTTCTGTCACACATCTTTCACCTTCCTTTATGTCACACTTCTTTTACTCTCACTATTGGCACACATCTTTTACCCTCATTTCTGTCACACATCTTTCATCCTCATTTCTGTCACACTTCTTTTACCCTCCTTTCTGTCACCCAACTTTCATCCTCATTTCTGTTACACATCTTTCATCCTCATTTTTGTCACACTTCTTTCATCCTCACCTTTGTCACACATCTTTTACCCTCATTTCTGTCACACATCTTTCACCCTCACCTTTGTCACACATCTTTTACCTTCATTTCTGTCACATAACTTTCACTCTCATAGTTATTTAAAGACCTTGGAGTGACACTGTACAAGTTTGGCTCAGTTTGACAGAGTTGAGCCTAATGACTGTGCATCACCCGTTGCACACGTCAAGTATTTACAACATATTTACATGTAAGAAAAACGGGTTGATGGTTTGTACCCTGGTATTATTAACCACTCTATTCTACTGAAATATTATTCTAAATAATGACATACTAATACTAGTTCTATAAATATACATTTAATGTGTTAATGTATCTGTCATATTAATCCTAAAATAAGCTTACATTACTCCTAATATTTATCTAATTTAAGAGATGTAATTTACCTATGTGAAATGAAATTGATGTGAGATGAGTTATGTCCTTTTGTGAAATGGGTGATGTGAAATGTAATAAGTTACGTCCCTTTCTAAAATGGGTGATGTGAAATATAACATATTCTAACTAATGTTTTTAAATGAGACAAACTATATGATTGATATTCTTATTCTATATGGTGAAAATGATGTATCTTTAAGTGTATAATATTTCTATTCTATTATGGTGTAATCTAATCATACTACTAAATGATAACGTTTGTTAAATGGATTGGTTAAGATGGAATGAAATCAAATGAAATGAAACAAAGTGAAATATAATAAACTAAATGATACTATTCATATCTAAACTTCTTATAATTAGTTGTCATGTTTAAATTACTATCCTCATCTACTTTTGAAACTAAATAAATATGTAAATTAATAATCTATCTAAACTAAAATGAAAAAGTATTATATTATCTAAATCTAACTATAGATTAAAATGACATAATCTATCTATATTTTATCACTATATTAAAACCTTATGATACATATCACATTAAGTTTATATATATACATGGCCTTTAAATACCTCAGATTAGTCGTTGCCATTAATGTTCAGAAACATACTTTCATTGGCATAATATCTATACAATTGTTCTGGGTATTTGAAATCCATTACACAGTCAAATTTATTCTATGGGTATTGCACCTGTAGAGTTCGTTTGTAGACCACTGTTCTCGTGTCTGTATGTATCTAATCATCTGACACTGTTTTTCTCTGTTTAACACAACTACTTCACTGGAACATATTTGGAGCTTAGCAAGTAATAAGCTGTCCTAGTTCACAAAGTGATATATTTGTTCCCAGAGTAAAGTTCTTACTTTTGATGTCTACGGACACATAGCAGGTCAATGTTTTTGGTGCTTAGTTCAGCACATAATATTCATGTATTTCTAACATATTTCACATAGAATATTTGACTGTACTAAAATAACATATATTACAGTATACTCTTATGTGGAAATTTCTGGTATTGCTACATCAGATGGTCGACTAAGGGTATCAGCCAAGATGTTATCTTTCCCCTTAATATGTTCTATACTAAAGGTGTAATTTTGCAGTATTAGCGACCACCTGTATATTCGGTCATTTTGATGTACACCACTCTGCATGACCGTTATTGGGGAGTTGTCAGTCTGGACAATGAAGTGCACACCGGACAGAAATCGATGCAGCTTTCTCACCGCATAGATGACGCTTAGGGCTTCCAACTCGGATATGGAATATCTGGACTCGGTGGGTGTGATCTTACGGCTCACGTAGCAAATCGGATGGAAGATGCCCTCATAAAATTGGCATAGTACTGCAGCGATGGAGATCCTGCTGGCATCTGTCCTAAGATAATAAACGAGCCTCGGATTAGGCAAGCGGAGGATTGGAACATTACTAAACAAAATTTTCAATTTTGACAATGCAGAAATTAATAATGCATCTTTAACATCCAATTTTACAGAAGTTTTTAAAACATTGGAAAATACACTTGTAATCTCCGCTAAATTTGGAATAAATTTACTATAGTAATTCACTAACCCCAAAAGGCTCCTGACCTGTTTCTTGGTGGTAGGCATGGTCAGATTCATAATTTTGGTAATAATTTTCTGGTCAGTCTTTAGTTGACTTTGAGAAATGACATGACCCAAGAATTCTATTTCTTTTAGGCCCAATTCGACTTTGCTCGGTTTGCCAGTGAGCCCGAAGAGTCGCAACCTATTAAAGACATGTCTCAGTTTCAGTAGGTGTGTTGTCCAGTCATCAGTATGGACACATATATCATCTATGTAGGTCACTGTATTCGTCACTCCATGAAGTAGATCTCTAGTTAAGCGTACGAAAGTGGCAGGAGCGTTTCGAAGTCCGAAAGGAAGAAAACGCCACTCGTATAGTCCTAAAGGAGTTGAAAAAGCAGTAAGATGGATGGATTGAGACTGCATAGGGACTTGCCAATATCCCTTAGTGAGATCTAATTTAGAAAAGATTTTGGAGGTGGACATGTCAAGAATAAGATCTTCGCAGGAAGGAATTGGCTCTGCGTCGATCTTGGTGACGTTGTTGAGCTTTCGATAGTCCACGCACAGACGAATTGTAGAATCTTTCTTCTTAACTAGAACAATTGGAAAAGAGTACTCAGAGGTGGATTTCTGGATGATCCCACTAGCCTCTAAATTCAGAATTTCCTTATTTAGATTTTCCCTATAGCTTAGTGGGATTGAGTACGGCCTGCATTTAATAGGCTTAGAGTCCGAAAGAAGAATGGAGTGTTCGATTCTGTCCGTCCTACCTGGAATGTCAGAGAATATGTCTTTGTATTCCGTCACTAATTCTACTAATTGTCGTCGTTGACTGTCTGTTAGTCCCTGTTCTATATGTATGCTATCTAATGTAGCAGTCTTATCTACAATAGGAACTGGTAGTTCCATTCCGTCGTCGTCTACTTGATTCAGTACGGTGGTGGTGCTAAGTGTGTATTCTGTATCCTCGCTAAGTGTATGCTCGTCGGATATGCCAGTCTCGCTAACTAGTGTAGTTAAGTTGTGTATGTCTGTCGTCTGATCACTTGGTGTGGGTGCACTGTGTTCGTCTGTCTCTACTTCTGTCTCTTGTCGTGAATAGTAAGGTTTCAACATGTTGACATGGAATATCTTTAAGTTTCCGTTTATTGATATTTCATAGTCAACATCTGAAATTTTACGTACCACCTTGAATGGCCCTTGCCATGAAGTCAATAATAAATTTCGTTTGTCAGGAAGCAAGAGAAGTATGTCTTGATCTGGTTCAAGTTCAATTGTTCTCGCCCCTTTGTTGGCATATTGGCGGTAGATTTGACCCTTCCTCTCCAAAGCTGCCTTAGCTATAATACACGATTTCATGATGTTATCTCGTGTTTCAGTCACCATTTCATAAGGTGTTTTTGGTTCGGGAATTTGAATAGAATTTGTTATTGCTTGATGATAAATGGTTAGGGGTCCACGTGGGTTAGCCCCGTACACTAATTCAAACGGTGAGAAACCCGTGCTTGAATGGGGAATCTCCCGATAGGCGAACAGCACTGTTGGTAACAGTGTATCCCAATCAGCTGGGTTTTCTGCTGTTACCTTAGCCAGCATATGATTAAGATCTCCATTAATTTTTTCTACTATACCATTGCTGGCTGGATGGTACGCTGTCGTGAAATGTTGTTTAATCCCTAACATTTTTGTAAGGGCTTGCGTTACAGCCGATATGAATTGTGTTCCACAATCGGATAAAATGGTCCGTGGAAATCCGAATCGTGAGAACAGGTGTAGAAATACATTGGCAACATCTTTGGAGGTGATGTACTTCAAAGCTACTGTCTCAACCCACCTTGTACAGAGGTCGACCATCGTCAATATGAAGCGATTTCCTTTGCTGGACACCTGATTCAGGGGTCCAACAATATCTACCGCCACACTCTCAAATGGCCTAGAAGCCAGTGTAGAAGGTTGTACTTAAGCTGTAGCATGTTTACCCTTTCGTACTAACTGTTGACAGACATTACACGAACGACAAAATAATTTAATATCATTGCAAAAACCTGGCCAATAAAAATGAGCCTGAATTCTGGCCCTGGTTTTGTCATATGCAAGATGGCCAGCAAACGGCGACTCATGTGCAATCTTTAGCACAGTTATGCGATGTTGTACAGGTAACACCGTTTGCTGAATCTCATGGTTACCAGTAGTATAATATCTAGTAAGAATGCCATTATTTAATCTGAAGAACCATGATGCGTTCTTTGTAATTTTGGCTCGTTCTTTCAATAATTTTAAATAAGGAGACAAACTAGGATCAGCTTTCTGCTGTTCTATGAATTTTTGTCTGTTGGTATCATCAGTGCTAGATGGAGAAAGCACCAGTAGTCTCTCATCTTGAAGCGTGTCTTGATGTTTTATAGTGTCTGCTCTGGTTGTTGCATTAACTGCATTCAGTTGGTTCCATGCAGTTATTTCATCGCTAGTACATTGTTTTAGTTGAGGTAAGCAACCCAGAATTAAATCAGTACAAGGGTTGTCAAGTACAGCACAAGTAAATGTACCCGAAAGGAAAGGAGTGTCAATACGGGCTTTGGCCAAAGGGTAAATTTCAATGTTACCCGAAAAGGTTCGGCATTTGACAGAGTCACCTGTATAATCCTCTTGACTCACCAGTTCCTTTCTGAGACCAATAAGGGTACTCCCGCTGTCCGGCAAACATTGGCATGGTCTATCATTGACCATTGCATTGTGGAACTCTAGATTGCCTCTGGAGGCTAAGGCTGCATTCACACTCTCAGATGAGAATGGAACTGTATGTCCACATTCTAATTTTCCGTCAGCATGAAACTGGTGACATCGCTCACAACTGTCAAAACTCAACATATCGTTTACACAACACGCCTCTTCCGTTTGGTTAACAGGTAATTCATTTTCATTCTCACACTCAGTCTCACTACCACTATCAGAAGATGTATCAAGTAAAATAGCATTGTTGGCTTTCATACGTTGGCGGCCAAGGCACTTATTTGAATAATGGCCGTAGCTGGAACAAAAAAAACATTTAATGGCACGCCGGTATGCAGATCTTTTGTTCTGTTGCTTCTTAATAACATTTTCAAGATGTGCCGGATAACTCGGCGATTTGTCACACATTGAATAAGTGTCATGTAAAAGTTGACAATGGATACATTTTGAAACTTTTCTATCTTTCTTGTCAAATTTATTATAAGGTTTCCTATTGCCCTGATAGTTTTTAGATTGATCTTTTACAAAGGAAACTATTTCAGAGTCATTTGAAGTTTTAAAAATATTTCTGTTTGAAGAAAAATATGCTGACCCTTTCTTTTCAAACTGTTCTATGGTTTCAATGTCTGACTGCTGCAAAAATTTAGCAAAAGAGGATGGTATCGTGGATATTACTTTATCCATAGTTATTAAGTTTTTTAATTTATCAAAGTCTTTTCCTATGTTAGCTGCTTTAAAGCCACCTATTTAGTACACTTTGAACATTTGAGACGTAGTCAATGAAAGTCTCAGTAGGTTTAGGTTTTAAAGTTGAGAACTGAACCTGATACCCAGGGGCATCAAGTAAAAAGTGTTGCATAATCCTATCACGGATGTATTGGTAGTCAGATCTAAGATCGGTTGGTATAGATTCTATTACTTTAAGGGGCTCACCACTCAGGTTCTTCATATAAATCATAGCCCACATCTCTAAAGGAACTTGGTGATATTTAAACTGATACTCGACATTCTCTGTCCAGGCAGAAATTGAGTCTTCTTTACAATATGCTTTGATAATATTTTTGTACTTGTTGAACTTATTTTCTTCTTGTTGACTTTTAAGTTTAGTGGCAGAGATCTCTGCATGTGAGTCTACATCCATCTCTTTCATCTTTAACTGTGTCTCTGATTCTACTTGTATTTGTTTTTCCTTAACTCTTGCCATTTCATCTATCTCCTTTTGCTTTAGATCTAATTCTCTTTGCTTTATTTCTCTCTCCTGATCTACTGTTTTCTGCTTTAATTCTAGTTCTTTCTGTTTAATTTCCTTATCTTGTTGTAACTGTTGTTGCTTAATTTCCTTATCATGTTCTAACTGTTGTTGCTTAATTTCCTTATCATGTTCTAACTGTTGTTGCTTAATCAGTTTATCATGTTCTAGTTGTTTTTGTTTTGTTATCTCAGCTAGTTGTGTTAATTCTTTTTGATGCTCTCTTTCTCGAGTGCTTTCATCTCTTTCTGCATCCTTTGCTTCTTTAAATTTCTTATCAGCATATTCTTCTAGCTCTTTACCTGTGTATTGCAATTCTTTGCCTGCTTTAATGAAGTCAGCTAGAGTAGCCATGTTGTTGGGGAATTGGCTCGCGTTGACTTTAACTGACTGCTTTAATTAGTTATTTTTCTTTAATATGCTATGTTATTTAATATCTGAGCACTACAAATTGTGTTCTTTGTTTACAATTTGGGGAATTGTATTCTCCAAAAAAATTAGAGCACAAAGTCTGTTCATACAATACACGCTGAAAAAGAGATGCACTATTAATCACAATGCATGCCAAAAACGTAGGTTTTACTCAACTTAATGTTCCTTAGAACAAGGAACAACACGTCAGCAACCCCGGTCCCGTTGTTTGGCACCCCGGAATACACACGAGTTTTCTACTCAGGTCACCTCGTTTGGCACATCGGCACACACTCACGTTATCACTCAGCTGTTGTTCGCCCTGTTTTACAGAGCAGCAACAATTAACAACTCGTAAACGAAAAATAGATTTTTGACAAACTGGTACAATGACACAGACATGCCCACGAACAAACAGAACATAGATTAATTAATATTTAATGTCAATGTCCTGTCTTCGTTCTACCGTAATATGTCTTTCGTTACTAACCTAGTTTAATCTATGGAAGTATCGTGCAGGCCCAATCTAATTTGCATAGCCGAAAGTAGTGCCCTCGTGACGGTAAACAAATAGAAAAGTACGAAAAAAAATCAATAACTGCTTTTAAGTAAATATAAATATAATAATAATGTGTAAATAAATAAATATATTCATTCTTTAATTTAAATAAACAAATAATATTTAATATATCGTAAAGATTCAGGCAGGCAGCAGCTTGCCAGTATGTAAACACTGAAATGCTGATTGCAAATGGCGAGGCCCAACTGTTTTTCAATCGTGCCACGTCACAGGCGCAGCGCTATTTTTAGCTCGCAAAAATCAATACTGTCGCTGACCTTTGTATTGCTCCGCCATGAATCATTTGTGACAATTATTCAAAAATAAATAAATAATTACATAAATAAATGAAAGAAGAACATAATATGCATACTTACAACTTTGAAAAACACAATATTTAAATATATAACATTCTACTAAGCACAAATAAACATTATTTCATCACGATAGGCACAATTCTGCCGGCAACTCGATCTAGTCTGCACACGTCATAGTCACTGACACAAATTAAACATTTAATTTTTGTAATATCCTATCTGTAACCCTAGTCTAGAGCCGTGGGTAAGTGTATATAGCTTGAACTCAGGTTCAAGCAGCACTTCTGACACCACATTTAATCCTATTGCCTGTCAACAACTCGTGTTTCAGGCATCATCGGATTATTTCTCCCACACCCTACAAGAAACTTGCAAGTCGTGTGCGAGGAATGAAATGGTACATTTTATTGCCGTTGGCTCTTTACAATTGCAGAAACAGTCGCTATCTAATCACACATAAAGTCACAATATTCTCTATCACTGGTTTTCCTAAGTCCTATAGCTAATCTCTATCTACTAGGCTATACGAAAACTATCTTCTATTCTACACGATGTGAACACTACAGAGTCAGTCCCCAGTCTGACTTGCTTCACTCGCGTCGCTACACGCCACGCGGAAGGACCTTCATACGCCCTTCGGCTCTTTGCGTGCTAGGTCAGTTAGCACGCTTCTATTAGCTGGCTTTGGTTTGAGTGCAAATCGTTGCTATCACGCAGGCGTGATTCTGTCGTGACCAGTAGTGCTAACTATCTGGTCAACGCCTCCGTGTGAGGACTAGTCAACAGTCCCCCTCTTTCTATCATCCATCCTGCCCCGATCCCGGGCACCCTGTTCTCTCCACTCTATCTGAGGTTGACCCCACGTCCTGGTGGTGTTCTATCATGAGGCAGTCTTTGACAACCACGACATATGGTGTCAAGTGTTAGGTCTTCACACATTCAAGACCGCGACATATGGTGTCAAGTGTTAGGTCTTCACGCAATCTAGACCACGACATATGGTGTCAAGTGTTAGGTCTTCACGCAATCTAGACTGCGACATATGGTGTCAAGTGTTAGGTCTTCACACATTCTAGACTGCGACATATGGTGTCAAGTGTTATGTCTTCACACATTCTAGACTGCGACGTATGGTGTCAAGTGTTAGGTCTTCACACATTCTAGACCGCGACATATGGTGTCAAGTGTTAGGTCTTCACAGTCTAGACCACCAAATATGGGGAGGAGCGTCAGTTGCCTGGTGCCAAGTGTTAGGTCTTCACACAGTCTAGACCGCGACATATGAGGAGGGGTGTCAGTTGCCTGGTGTCAAGTGTTAGGTCTTCACACAGTCTGGACCACCACATATGAGGAGAGGTGTCAGTTCCCTTCCTCGTTGCATTTTCTTTGCAGGCAACCCTACACAATTCCGACAGTTGTTCGGTGCCTATCTTTATGAGGTTTTATAGATCCCAGAGCCGTACTGGTAGGAAACATTCATTCTGTCTCTGCTAAGGATTGAAGCCTCATTACTGTCCTTGCAAGCAGCCACACTATTCACAATTACCGCGGCCATATCACATTTAAAATATCGGTTGTGATAACGGATGTAATATGCTTCCAGGATGTAATAGCGTTCTCCAGAATATGTCGTCTCACAAGGTGATCAGAAAGAATTAGTTGAGGTAAGCAACCCAGAATTAAATCAGTACAAGGGTTGTCAAGTACAGCACAAGTAAATGTACCCGAAAGGAAAGGAGTGTCAATACGGGCTTTGGCCAAAGGGTAAATTTCAATGTTACCCGAAAAGGTTCGGCATTTGACAGAGTCACCTGTATAATCCTCTTGACTCACCAGTTCCTTTCTGAGACCAATAAGGGTACTCCCGCTGTCCGGCAAACATTGGCATGGTCTATCATTGACCATTGCATTGTGGAACTCTAGATTGCCTCTGGAGGCTAAGGCTGCATTCACACTCTCAGATGAGAATGGAACTGTATGTCCACATTCTAATTTTCCGTCAGCATGAAACTGGTGACATCGCTCACAACTGTCAAAACTCAACATATCGTTTACACAACACACCTCTTCCGTTTGGTTAACAGGTAATTCATTTTCATTCTCACACTCAGTCTCACTACCACTATCAGAAGATGTATCAAGTAAAATAGCATTGTTGGCTTTCATACGTTGGCGGCCAAGGCACTTATTTGAATAATGGCCGTAGCTGGAACAAAAAAAACATTTAATGGCACGCCGGTATGCAGATCTTTTGTTCTGTTGCTTCTTAATAACATTTTCAAGATGTGCCGGATAACTCGGCGATTTGTCACACATTGAATAAGTGTCATGTAAAAGTTGACAATGGATACATTTTGAAACTTTTCTATCTTTCTTGTCAAATTTATTATAAGGTTTCCTATTGCCCTGATAGTTTTTAGATTGATCTTTTACAAAGGAAACTATTTCAGAGTCATTTGAAGTTTTAAAAATATTTCTGTTTGAAGAAAAATATGCTGACCCTTTCTTTTCAAACTGTTCTATGGTTTCAATGTCTGACTGCTGCAAAAATTTAGCAAAAGAGGATGGTATCGTGGATATTACTTTATCCATAGTTATTAAGTTTTTTAATTTATCAAAGTCTTTTCCTATGTTAGCTGCTTTAAAGCCACCTATTTAGTACACTTTGAACATTTGAGACGTAGTCAATGAAAGTCTCAGTAGGTTTAGGTTTTAAAGTTGAGAACTGAACCTGATACCCAGGGGCATCAAGTAAAAAGTGTTGCATAATCCTATCACGGATGTATTGGTAGTCAGATCTAAGATCGGTTGGTATAGATTCTATTACTTTAAGGGGCTCACCACTCAGGTTCTTCATATAAATCATAGCCCACATCTCTAAAGGAACTTGGTGATATTTAAACTGATACTCGACATTCTCTGTCCAGGCAGAAATTGAGTCTTCTTTACAATATGCTTTGATAATATTTTTGTACTTGTTGAACTTATTTTCTTCTTGTTGACTTTTAAGTTTAGTGGCAGAGATCTCTGCATGTGAGTCTACATCCATCTCTTTCATCTTTAACTGTGTCTCTGATTCTACTTGTATTTGTTTTTCCTTAACTCTTGCCATTTCATCTATCTCCTTTTGCTTTAGATCTAATTCTCTTTGCTTTATTTCTCTCTCCTGATCTACTGTTTTCTGCTTTAATTCTAGTTCTTTCTGTTTAATTTCCTTATCTTGTTGTAACTGTTGTTGCTTAATTTCCTTATCATGTTCTAACTGTTGTTGCTTAATTTCCTTATCATGTTCTAACTGTTGTTGCTTAATCAGTTTATCATGTTCTAGTTGTTTTTGTTTTGTTATCTCAGCTAGTTGTGTTAATTCTTTTTGATGCTCTCTTTCTCGAGTGCTTTCATCTCTTTCTGCATCCTTTGCTTCTTTAAATTTCTTATCAGCATATTCTTCTAGCTCTTTACCTGTGTATTGCAATTCTTTGCCTGCTTTAATGAAGTCAGCTAGAGTAGCCATGTTGTTGGGGAATTGGCTCGCGTTGACTTTAACTGACTGCTTTAATTAGTTATTTTTCTTTAATATGCTATGTTATTTAATATCTGAGCACTACAAATTGTGTTCTTTGTTTACAATTTGGGGAATTGTATTCTCCAAAAAAATTAGAGCACAAAGTCTGTTCATACAATACACGCTGAAAAAGAGATGCACTATTAATCACAATGCATGCCAAAAACGTAGGTTTTACTCAACTTAATGTTCCTTAGAACAAGGAACAACACGTCAGCAACCCCGGTCCCGTTGTTTGGCACCCCGGAATACACACGAGTTTTCTACTCAGGTCACCTCGTTTGGCACATCGGCACACACTCACGTTATCACTCAGCTGTTGTTCGCCCTGTTTTACAGAGCAGCAACAATTAACAACTCGTAAACGAAAAATAGATTTTTGACAAACTGGTACAATGACACAGACATGCCCACGAACAAACAGAACATAGATTAATTAATATTTAATGTCAATGTCCTGTCTTCGTTCTACCGTAATATGTCTTTCGTTACTAACCTAGTTTAATCTATGGAAGTATCGTGCAGGCCCAATCTAATTTGCATAGCCGAAAGTAGTGCCCTCGTGACGGTAAACAAATAGAAAAGTACGAAAAAAAATCAATAACTGCTTTTAAGTAAATATAAATATAATAATAATGTGTAAATAAATAAATATATTCATTCTTTAATTTAAATAAACAAATAATATTTAATATATCGTAAAGATTCAGGCAGGCAGCAGCTTGCCAGTATGTAAACACTGAAATGCTGATTGCAAATGGCGAGGCCCAACTGTTTTTCAATCGTGCCACGTCACAGGCGCAGCGCTATTTTTAGCTCGCAAAAATCAATACTGTCGCTGACCTTTGTATTGCTCCGCCATGAATCATTTGTGACAATTATTCAAAAATAAATAAATAATTACATAAATAAATGAAAGAAGAACATAATATGCATACTTACAACTTTGAAAAACACAATATTTAAATATATAACATTCTACTAAGCACAAATAAACATTATTTCATCACGATAGGCACAATTCTGCCGGCAACTCGATCTCTTCTGCACACGTCATAGTCACTGACACAAATTAAACATTTAATTTTTGTAATATCCTATCTGTAACCCTAGTCTAGAGCCGTGGGTAAGTGTATATAGCTTGAACTCAGGTTCAAGCAGCACTTCTGACACCACATTTAATCCTATTGCCTGTCAACAACTCGTGTTTCAGGCATCATCGGATTATTTCTCCCACACCCTACAAGAAACTTGCAAGTCGTGTGCGAGGAATGAAATGGTACATTTTATTGCCGTTGGCTCTTTACAATTGCAGAAACAGTCGCTATCTAATCACACATAAAGTCACAATATTCTCTATCACTGGTTTTCCTAAGTCCTATAGCTAATCTCTATCTACTAGGCTATACGAAAACTATCTTCTATTCTACACGATGTGAACACTACAGAGTCAGTCCCCAGTCTGACTTGCTTCACTCGCGTCGCTACACGCCACGCGGAAGGACCTTCATACGCCCTTCGGCTCTTTGCGTGCTAGGTCAGTTAGCACGCTTCTATTAGCTGGCTTTGGTTTGAGTGCTAATCGTTGCTATCACGCAGGCGTGATTCTGTCGTGACCAGTAGTGCTAACTATCTGGTCAACGCCTCCGTGTGAGGACTAGTCAACAGTCCCCCTCTTTCTATCATCCATCCTGCCCCGATCCCGGGCACCCTGTTCTCTCCACTCTATCTGAGGTTGACCCCACGTCCTGGTGGTGTTCTATCATGAGGCAGTCTTTGACAACCACGACATATGGTGTCAAGTGTTAGGTCTTCACACATTCAAGACCGCGACATATGGTGTCAAGTGTTAGGTCTTCACGCAATCTAGACCACGACATATGGTGTCAAGTGTTAGGTCTTCACGCAATCTAGACTGCGACATATGGTGTCAAGTGTTAGGTCTTCACACATTCTAGACTGCGACATATGGTGTCAAGTGTTAGGTCTTCACACATTCTAGACTGCGACGTATGGTGTCAAGTGTTAGGTCTTCACACATTCTAGACCGCGACATATGGTGTCAAGTGTTAGGTCTTCACAGTCTAGACCACCAAATATGGGGAGGAGCGTCAGTTGCCTGGTGCCAAGTGTTAGGTCTTCACACAGTCTAGACCGCGACATATGAGGAGGGGTGTCAGTTGCCTGGTGTCAAGTGTTAGGTCTTCACACAGTCTGGACCACCACATATGAGGAGAGGTGTCAGTTCCCTTCCTCGTTGCATTTTCTTTGCAGGCAACCCTACACAATTCCGACAGTTGTTCGGTGCCTATCTTTATGAGGTTTTATAGATCCCAGAGCCGTACTGGTAGGAAACATTCATTCTGTCTCTGCTAAGGATTGAAGCCTCATTACTGTCCTTGCAAGCAGCCACACTATTCACAATTACCGCGGCCATATCACATTTAAAATATCGGTTGTGATAACGGATGTAATATGCTTCCAGGATGTAATAGCGTTCTCCAGAATATGTCGTCTCACAAGGTGATCAGAACATGATGATTCCCTTGTCCTGATATGGAGAATAATATGTCATTCGGAATTATCCTCTTCCAGTTCTTGGATGTTGATCTTTGTGAATTGGCCTCTTCAGTTACGTTGATGTGGGATTTATTAATGACCTCTTCAAGTACGTGGTACGTGGATGTTTGGTTTATGAACTGGTCTCTTGCAGCATTTGAATGTTGGTCTTCTTTTCCAACAGTGGAATTCTTAGCTTTGTATGGGAAAATTCCACTTATGAGGCCTCTAAATTAAGAAAGAGAATAGTATATGCATCTTACCCTGGATCTTTATCTAGAAGTTCCGCAACCAGATCCGCCAGGTTTCTGTCAACGTGTCGTGGTAATGGCGGGTAGGGGTCACTGCAGAAATTAAAGACTTATGACTCAACATGACAAAAACAGCAAACGAATAACATGGTCAACGAAACATACTTTACAAGCAACAGAAACAGACAAACACAAAGACAGGGTTCTTTTTGTAATTAACATTCTAATTTCTCGACAATCCTCGTTTGATATGTAAATGGATGGTTCTACCATGACTATGACCAGGTAGTGCGATAGTACGATCGCTATAGTCTGTTCAGAAATGAATGCCTTCATTCACGATCAATTATTTTGAAAACTCTTTGTTGCATCGTTATGAAATTTTTCCTACCGTCTTATATTTAACCCCACCCAAGGAATATGTCGTTGATAGGTCCAAAAGCAACTTAAATCATGGAAAGCGGCGACATTTCTTTGATGTTTTGGTGAAAGACTATCTGATTTCTCGCTAACAAACTTGTCTTACAGTAATGCCCCGCCAGTTCTGATGACGACACAAGGCGTATCCAGATTCGTATGGGAGTGGGTGCAATGTCTACTCTGCTGAGACGGAACATGATTATCTGTTTTACAAGACGAATATAGCTGTGAATGTCTCTGTAGTGGGCTTCCTTCTTAACGGTCAAGATGTTGGTTTTTTTTCCATTGATGTCTATAGAATGATTCGTATGTTCGTGTGTTGTCCCCTCATTTGTCAACGTGTTTCTTCTCACGTTTCTTGTTATGTCACAATATGTCAGTTCCCACCGCAATATTACTCTTCGGTTGGTATTCAATGCGTCTAGTTTCTTTTTTTTCCAGTGCCAGTTGTTTGTCACCGTTGAGGGTTTACGGAATTGAAAATTCATCACTGTGGAATACAAACTGTTGCCACTGACAAGTTGTATTGTTTGAGCCGATGCTGTCATGTTAAGGGCCTGCAATTCTTCTTCTGAGTAGTTGGAGCAAAAATATCCCAGTAGGTGTGCATGTGGATTAATGTCTGCGATCTACCCAGACCGTAATCTGTGTCGCACGATTTCAGTAGGTTGATGACTGCTCTCAGTTGCATAAAATTCAATCCATCTTTTCTCCAATAGTCATCTTCCTCTTTCAATACATGGTCCTCACATTTTTCCACTAACTTTTATCAATATTTAATACCGCGTACTGGGTTAGTATCTTGACGTCAGACAATTTGAATATAGTATTGTAGGCTGCCATCTGTCCTTTAATTTTAGCCCACGCAAGTTCTATAGGGTTAAAATGAGAATGGTACGGCGGAAGTCTCAAGCACCCATGACGATGCTCTTCTATCAACTTGTCGATTTGATATTTCTTGCTTTTTGGCTCCTATTTTATAAGGGACAACAGCTGTAGCTTGAAATATGTTTCTGGAAATAGTATATTTTCCCTTCGGAGCCATATCTTTATTGATTTTTAACGGCGCTCTTTAACGTGTATACGAGCAAGATTGCAAACCTAGAAGCACCAGGGGTTGGAAGGATACTAACATTTGCAGATGATATTCTTGCATATAGGCAGGGGAGAGATAGGGAGCAAACAGCCCAGGAGCTACGGGCAACAGTAGACAATGTGATTGACTGGTGCACTGAAATTAGTGCTGTCATCCACCCGGAAAAGGCGGCTGTTTTGTGGTGCTCTCTGGACAACATGATTGTGAGAGATGATATCTCGAGCATCACGATAGATGGTAGAAGCGTCAACAGAGAGAACAAACTGAATCAGTCATCAGTTTTCAGTTGGGGTATCTTCATTGCACTCCGGACATGTCCATATGTGCTCAGATCCTCCCCCCAGCACATGCATCAGCGTCCGGTGGCTAATAGTGCCAGTTCTGTGTTGGTTGACGAGGCCCCTCGTTTTCCCGATGTACTCCTCTCGTGTCTGGACGTGCCAATTCTTACGCCCAAGTTTTTCATCCTGGACATCGATGTGGATTCACTGACGTCAAAGTCCTCTGTTCTCGACATGTCTTTAAGGACGTTAATAACATCGGCACGATCCATGGGCTGGCCATTTGCAGGGGGTGCAAAGCCAGCCAGTTTATCAGCTCGTTCATTTCCCTCGACTCCCGCATGTCTCGGGACGAAGATGAAGGTAACTTTACGAACAGACTTCCGCAGCAACTCAGTCCACTGTCTATGTACAGATCCAGCTTCGACCTTCCGAATCATGCACATTGAGTAACTTAGTACACACACGTTGGTATAATGCTGTGATTCTAGCCACATGAAAGCCTGTGTTACTGCCATCACCTCCATCGTCATGCTGCTCGTGGTCATAGGGTGGGCACCACTGGATTCTTGAACGGTTCGGCCTGCTGAACGGGCTGTAAATTCCCATGCACTTCTCTGCTTTACAACAGATCCATCTGTATAAATGAGCACTTCGGGGCTATCTGAGAGTTCATAGATGAGCACACTGACTTCTGCATTGACAGCGGCAGGGTTCTGCTCTCTGCAAGGTCTGTCGAGTGTGATGAACAAACTGAAGTATCTGGGAATCACATTTGACAGGAGTCTGTCCTTCAAGGACCATGTGGAGACGGTTGTGACAAGATCTCAAAAGGGACTCAGTGCACTTGAAACTATGGCGGCAATGGACACAGAACAGATAATGCTTTTCATACCAGCACTTGATCCTCTCAGTGTTGATTATGGACTAGGACTGCTCACTGTATCAAAGAGTCAGCTGGTGAAATTAGAGGGCATACAGAACGAAGCTTGGCGGGTCATTCTTGGATGCACCAGAGACACCCCAGTAGTGTGTATGCGTTACATCCTTGGTTTGCCAACTGTTGCTGGTAGGCCCAAGGTGATACAGGCGAAGGCATACCTCAGAGTGGTTGCTGACACAGATCACCCGTTGCATGAGGCGCTGGAGGCAGTTAAGGGTCAGCGACTGATAAGAGGGAAATCGTGGATGGCTCAGGCGGAGGATACGATCAGACATGTGTGCCTCTTGGAGAACATTAGGCGAGGAGAGGAGTGGGTCAGAGTGCCAGCGGAGCAGTCAGACTTATGCAGAGTTATAATCACATTGAGCCGGGAGTGCAGGGAGTGGCCAACAGGGGCCACGGAAGTGGAAATCAAGCAACTAATTCAGGATAATGCTCGCTCAGGTGGTGTAATTATCTACACACATGGTTCGGTGTTGAGAGGTAGGAGAAGTGCCTGAGGGTTCTTAGAAAAAGCTAATGGTCGACGTTTGGTGCAGGAGAGCCTGGCATATGATACCACAACATCTAGCTTAAGAATGGAGGTGGAGGCGGTCAGTGAGGAAGGTGAGGACAGGCAAGCTTCGTGCAGAGTGGCTTGTTTCGCTTCGGAGGTCACGGGTGGCAAGCACCACCTGGATCTTCTCTCCGGGACATGCCGGTGTGCTGGGGAATGAACAGGAGGACAGATTGGCTAGCTCTGCAGAACTTGGTGGAGTATTGATATATGACAAGGCAGACGTGGTTGCGGCCTTGTGGGAGCACGTGTACACCTCGAAGGAGCCAATGGATCACCATGATCTGGCAAGAATGAGACAGCGAGGAGTGACGAGGGGATCTGGTCGACACTCGACGCTCAGAGGAAAGGCGAGACGGACATATAATCATATTGCTACTGGTACTATTGGTGTTGGAACTCTTCGCTGGCTGCTGAGGATGGGGACGGAGCGCTTATGGGAATGCCCCGAATGCTGTTATGTCGGTTCCTAAATCAGTCAATCAATCAATCAATCTTTATTGCTTCCTTTGTGCTCGAAGCCGTTGGTATTTTGTCTTCTTGGGCAACACCATTGTGATATGATGCATTGTCCGTGATTAGACAAGACGGTCTATCAAGGGATGGAAGTACTGTATTCTCGAGCCAATCTCTAAATACATTACCATTCATCTCATTATGATAATCCCTATTGTCTGTATGCTTTGATACAAACATGAGTCCAGCATTCTGTAGCAAGCCATTATGAGTACTACCAACATAGGCTATGACCAAACGCTGTCCTTTACTACTGGGAACATATCGGCTATCGCTTTATCTTTCCATTCACTGATTGCCATTTCACTTGTGTGGTGCGCATTGGTCCAGGTGTCATCCAAATACACTATGTCATAATTTTCTTTGCGCATTTCCCTTATTTCGCTTAGGTATCTGCTTCTCATGGCTCCTAAATGCGGTTGCTCGCAAAGGGTACTTATACCTCCCTTGTAGCTTGCAAACGCGGTTCGTGAGCCGGGTACCAGGCGTTCAAAACTCAGCTGCGACCGATTTGTGCAGCAGAACGTGTCGCGTTGTGTTATAACGTGCTGGTATGGGAGCCGGTCGTTCAGAAAGCAATGGCAAACTACTAAACGTAACACTTGCCTGGTACATCAACAGCAGCTGAAAAAAATGCTGGCGTTGACTGCCACGTCCCGTAAGGGATACGCAACATTTTTTTTTTTGTAATTTCTAAACGTGAAGCCTAATGTCCTTATAACTTTCCACAAAGTTGTTTTGGATAGCTCTATGTTATTGTTCTTTTTCAACCAAACCCTAAATTTTCTTACAGTCACTGTTTCTTTCGCATCCAGCATTTTTATAATAGCTCGCCTTATGACATCCTTGTCAAAGCTGTCTACAATTGCCTTTCTACCTACCGTTTGCTTATCGCGTGTTGGTTTCATTCCAGATTCTTGCACCCATCGACGAAATGACCGTTTACTCAAACACAATGCATGCACTCTTCTCTTTTCAGGATTTGTAACAGTATGAAACAGGTTCCTGCGATCAGCTTCTTGACAAAAATATGTGTACAACTTCATAGCGATGCTTTGAAATGTACAAAATTGCACAATCAATCACATTGAACAATATTCACACATTCAAATATTAGCTATTAATATTATATTAATGGTAAAATGTATTTACATAATCACGTTTCATGAAAGAAACCACATTGACGACACATCTGAACACTCCCATTTAACTGCTGCGCTATTCGTGCCATAACGTGAACCACGAGAAAATGTTTTTTAAAAAGCGCGGATGTGTCTGGGTGAAGATGTAATACATTTAAAACTATGGACTTAATCTCTGACCAGTAAATTATATACCGCAAATAAATAAACATTGAAATCTGCTGTACAATCTCCAGAACAAAAATGTTTTTGTTGGGTGGACATAATGATAATTTTATATGCTAAATCTCATAATTTTCCTTCAGTTGGTTACTGAGATATTGAATTTTATATTGGGGCAGACAAAAGTAAACAGACTATAGTGTACCATTTGTGCATCATTTAACATAAACATAGAATAGCACAGTATACAAAGCATGAAAATAGATACTTACTTGCTGATTTGATTTATCAGTTCATGCCAGACGTTTGCTTGAAACTATAAATGTGTGAGAAAGTCAACAAATAATTACGTCTTAAAAATATTTCATATCTTATAATATTAACAATTTGCCAAACAACTTTAACATACATATCAAAAAACATCACAGTATGCTATTGGTTACACTATACTACTACTATTACTATTACTACTACTACTACTACTACTACTACTACTACTACTACTACTACTACTACTACTACTACTACTACTAGTACTACTACTACTACTACTACTACTACTACTACTACTACTCTTTCTACTACAACTCTTCCTATTACTACTTCTACTACAACTACTACTACTATTACTAACACACATTCTTACATGTCTCACACAAACTACACAGTAAAAAACAAGCTCTTCTATGTCTCACACAAACTACACAGTAAAACACATTCTCCAATGTCTCACACAAACTATCCAGTTAACTTCCATATCTCACACAATCTACGCAGTAAAAATTCTATTTCTCACACAAACTACAAGTAAAACATTTGCTGTGCCATGTCTCACATAAAGTACACAGTAAAACCATTTCACACAATCTACACAATACAAAACACATACATTTCTGTCTCCTCACACAATCTGCACAATACAAAACACATATATTTCTGTCTCCCCACACAATCTACACAGTACAATGAACACATGTGTCTATCTCGCATAAGGCACAGTACTTTAGTATGATTGCTTGTATGAGACTATCATTACCGGTCGTTCCAGGGTGATCATTTCGTACAAGACACATCCCAAGGACCACATGTCACTGCAACATTAAATAATGCATTTTTCACATCTTGCAGACATAAAGTGACTAAATCTACCAAAAACAGATTAGGGAAACAAGACATATATAATTTGTCATCATCATCAAGTACAATGCCGAATGACATTGGCAATCATGTTTTTTCCAACCAAGCGATGCCCAACATTGTATCAGTCGGTTCATGTGTTGACATGTATCCGTGCAACTGTGAAAGGCTTTCAAGAATCTTCTCTCACTGTCATATTTTTCTCTCTTTTGGTAAATGTTTCCAGGTGCTACAATATGCTCCGGCTTCTCTCTTCTCATAATGTGGTCATAAAATGTCAACTGTCTCTTTCATTGGTCGGTTGGTTGGCTGGCTGGTTGGTTGGTTGGTTGGTTGGTTGGTTAGTTGGTTGGTTGGCTGGTTGCTTGGTTGGTTGGTTAGTTGGTTGGTTGGTTGGCTGGCTGGCTGGCTGATTGGTTGGTTGGTTGGTTGGTTGGTTGGTTGTTTGGTTGGTTCGTTGGTTGATTGTTTAGTTGGTTGATTGGTTGGTTGTTTGGTTGGTTGGTTGATTGTGAATCCTCTAGAAGACTGTGAGGTTTAACTCTTGTCCAATCTATTGTCGTGCAGGTTGTTTGAGTCCTGAAAAGGGATTGCATGTATCGTAGTCAGCTGGTGTCAAGACTTGTCTCCCCGACCGGGTGCCAAAGTATTGGAGTCAGGATAGTGTTAAGCCCTGTCTCCCCGACCGGGTGCCAATAATTTCCTCGAGGACAATGTTTCACACTCTCCTACAACTCCCCAAGCTCAAACACTAGTCGGGTATGCAAGATAGGTACTGAAACTTCACATCTGCAGAAAGGACACATCAGGGCGCCACCAGGTCATGATTCAACACAACACAACAGGACTGTCAGGAATGAGGTCTGGGATGAGGTCTGGATTATAATTTTTCTTTCCAATGCGCCCAAATGGATGACATACTTCTAAATATAAATATCCACAAGTGATCATCTGACATTATGTGGGTCTTTTCTTGTCTTTGGGGTCATTAATTATTCATTGAAAGATTGTACAAATACAGTTGAAAAAGTGCATAGGCTCAGTCACTTATCCTCCATAATTCTGCCTTTCTACTGAGTCTATGTGTCACAATATAAGCACATGATAGTAGTGAATTACGTAGCTGACAATTAACATGATATATTGACCCTAGATCTATGTGTGACAAGATAGGCACCTGATAATCGTAACATAACTATATGACAAGTAACAGTGTACATATAGTTCCATAACAGATACACATGTTGAGGTGTGACGTGATGGGCATTAAAATATTCACGACAAAGGCGACATGTGTTGTGGCAGCCAGTTTACTTCCTCGTCGCCTTTCCTGCCCAAACAGCTCACAGAAAATATGTCCGATGATATGAGGCCGTGTCTGCTCCAGGGTTGTACATGTCTGAAATAATAACGTTGCTCTGTCGGAACTGAACCTGCACCACTGCCCTAGTAGGCCAGCGCACTCTCACAATGTCGCTACTCAGTCCATGAATACTGATACTGAAAATGTGTTTCTGTGTACGTCACGACGCACTCCAGCTTTGCCCTTCTCATGACATGCACAAAGATTGTGGACTGTCTACTTCTGACACAGTAACCAGTTTTGTTTGCTCAGACATTATTTGCTGGGTATCTGAAAAGAATATAGTTCTCTTAGGTATAGTGTTCATGATTCACGAGCAATAGTAGCATGCAAGAGATTAAAGTTCTTAATAAATAAACGGTATATACCATTTTTGCCTGTAGCTTTTCATGCTGAATATCTCTGGAGCACAGTATGGGAATGTCCCTATGTTGTGAGTTTCCGCAAGCTGGGAGGCCCTGTGCACACGGATGTTTAATAGGAACAATTAGTGAAATCATGGGTCTTCATAACACATTTTCTTATTTTCAAATTGTCATGTCATGATCTGGAAGCAGACCGCTTTGCGTTGATTTCCATGGTATGAGGCGTCGACCGTTCAGAAAACAATGGCAGACTTAGTTGCATGTCGTTCACAGGTCGTTGCGATCAACTCCAACCTCAGGTTGATTTTCTAGGCAATTTCACGTTCAGTAGTTTGCCATTACTTTCTGAACACGAAGTCAATGTTGAATTCCAAATGACCGTTGTAGAGGTTGAACCCTTACACCGCCGTCAGCGCACCAGCAGTTTAAGCCTGCCTAGTAAATTACAAACAGTCCATATATGCTGGGGTAGCTTGCAATGCCATGTAAAGGACAAGCAACTACCTTAACTTGTTTACTAGTTGTCAAGGAATCACTGTCATAGATTAACATGGGTCTTGTGTCAGACGCAAGCGGTATTTCTCTAGCTTCTGTTGACGATATTTATGGCATAATATGTTCTTTATTTTATACCATATTGTGTTCTGTATCTCCGCTATACATCTCACATCTGATGTTATCCATGCATCAAAATGCTTTAATAGCTGCAGCTGTCCCAAATTAATATCTTTGACTTATGCTGGGGAATGAACAGGAGGAAGTGAGCTTAGATCATCCTTGTTATACTTAGTCTCAAAAAGGTCTCAGCTATAATCGTTTGCATACAAGCCTATTCTGTCACAGCAACATACACATTCCGAACACTAATAGACAGATCTACAGGGCACAGAAAGACCTATGTCCATAATTGTGCTCTATAGATTACACAAATACATTTGATAAAGTGTCTTATCATCTCATCTGGTTCCTGTTGTACGTTGCGGTATCGAGGTGAAGCATAAACTCTTTTGTGCTTGATCTTTCCAGTTGTCACGATGTTCTCCAATGCTTCTCTTCTCATCACATGACCAATAAAAGCTGATTGTCTCCTTCTTATTGTTCAATATAATGTTCAAGTTTCCTTAGACTCTTTCAGGCAATTATTTTTAGTCACTCTGGTTGTCCATGGAATTTGCAACATATATCTCAGGAGCCACATCTCTGTAGATTTCATGTTCTTCTTAATTTTTTTTTTTTTTCATTTAAATTCCAAGATTTTCTGCCTTACAGCAAAACAAGTTCTATATATCATTTCAGCACTCTCATTCCTACATTCGTTGATAGTAACTTGCTGCAAATGATAATTTTCAGTTTGTTCTTGCCCTATTCTGTTCTTAATCTCTTTTGTTGTGCATCTTCCATCTGATGTTATAAATGCTACGAGATATTTAAAATTGTCCACTTAATTAAAAATTGTCCCTTCTATTTCTATTTCACATGTTGGTATCATCTTGTTCTATTATATCATCACTGCTACTGTTTTTATGTTATATTCAAGGAGAGTTCTTTATTTGCACTATCTGTTACTACAATATCCACCAAGTGTTGTAGATCTTTTGCACTATCCCGCCATAAATACTGAATCGTCTGCATATGTTAAAGTGTAGAATAATTAAATGATCAGAATGTTGTGAAAATTAATATTCATGGAAATATTTCAGAATAATCAAATATATTTACTGAAAACAGTAGCAGCAATTAAAATGAGACACAACTTGGGCAATTCTGACGAGATAAAGCATGGAGAAGTAGAAACAGACATGAACAATATGAGAAGGACATGGACAGAGCTGCATGGGATAGCTAAAGATAGCGGCGGAAAGGGGGTGATGTTGAACATTGTCAGTATAGACCATATATTTTGGGACAATCATAGCATCAGATAGGAGATATGTGACTGACATTTAGAGCAGACCAGGCCAAGTAAAAGCTGCATCTCAGAAGATGAAACGTATCTTATTGTGACAAGACGCTTTGGCACATCCAAAATATATATTTAATCCCACCAGAAAACAATCTGAGTCCTCAACAAAGGAATAAGGACAAACTAAGATGGATTGAAAACAATAGAAAAATACATTTCGACCGCGCGCGCCACGCCATCATTTCATCATTTCTATTAATTCTACATCTGAAGACGAAAGTCTTGCACCGTTGGAATCACTAACAACAATTGTCTGGAAGATGCTGACCATTCTATTTTATATGTTAAACATATAAGAAAGAGAGAGTGTTCTTTGGCCATATAATTAGGAGTGAGTTATTGGAGGACATTGTGATCAGTGTTCTTGTGATCTATAATGAGGAGAGAGGCATGGAGTTCAACGTGATCAGAGTTATTGGGTCATATAATGAGGAGAGAGGCATTGGAGGTCATCGTGGCGACTGGAAAGGTCAGTGTAGAAGAGACAGAGGCAGACCGAGAGACTTGTTGCTGGGTGGACAGAGACGGTGACATAGAGGAATAGCATTAATACACTTTATCTAGAACACCATGGGCGAGAGCTGTGGAGAGATATCACACAGAGCCATTTAGTAAAACATGTCATGATTATGATGGTGATTATTCCGTCACACCATTCTTGTTTTAGGAAGGTAATCTTGGACAATTAGCAGACAAGTGAGGAATTATGTGGAAGCTGCAGTGATGTGGTTTTTAAAAGAATTATGAGAGCACCACGGATGGATAGAGAGACCAATGAAGATATTTTGAAAGAAGAGAACTGGTTACGCACATCAAAAGAATTCAGTCCGCACTCTTTGGGTATGTCATAAGACACGGAAAGCTGGAGTATGCCGTCAAAACGTGAAGGTTGAAGGGGAAGTGAGGCAGGGGAAGACCAAGAGAGATTATTCTGGACAGTATGACATCATTGCATAGAGTAACGTCGGTATCAGCAATTATTCGCAGCACAACAGACGGAAGGCTGTCGAGGGGCGTTGGATCACCAACGCCGCAGAGCATAATAATAAGAATATTTTGTCACAACGAAACAAAAACATAACAGCTATATTCCGGAGAATTGATTATTTATAGCATATATTGTTCTGGTATTCACACATTTGTATCCTTGTCGGTGTTACCAGTTTCGTACATTGTGCATAGATTCGCTTTGTGTGGTCTGTGTGAGGAGACTGGAGAATTTTGGACATTTCTGTACGCAATGAAGCTGATAAGCTGATTTTTTTTTTTTAAATAAAAACAAAACTTACGAATCCAATATGGTTGCAATCCCAAAGCCTCCAAGACTAACTCTGCAGTCGCTTTCCACAAATATATTCTGTAAAACAATAGAAAGCAAACCAGATATCATGTTAATATTTGTAAATGCACTAATTATTACATGATCATATGTATGCTTCAATTAAATGTTTCATACTCATATTTGTGCTTATATTTTTTATCTCGTTTTACAAGGAACAATATTACACCTAAAAAAATCTTACAATCATTATTATTATGATTCTGAAATATCTTGAAAATGGTATCACTAACTATTATATTAACTTGGAGAGTTTGTCATTAATTCTGATACATTTTCTGAAAACATTGTTCACTAATTCTGTTACATTTTCTGGAAGACTCAAAAATTGTTATATTTACTGAAAAGTTTATTATTAAAAATGCTACATTTTCTGCAAGATAGTATCAGTAACTGTTATATTTCCTTGAAGAACTTATTATTAAACATATTACATTATCTGGAAGATTGTATCACTAACTGTTATAATTAACTGAAATGAATATCACTAACTGTTATATATTTTATTTAAAACAATGTTTTCCCATAATGAATTTGAATAACGAAGACACAAACATTATATTGCACTATTTATTGCCTGGCATATTTTGCGGCATCTCATCAGGTACATGCCGGCTTTTTGGCCTAGAGGTTAGCGACTTTTCTCCGTAATCTCGTATACTCTCGTAAGTAACGTGACGACGGTGAGAATCAGCAGTGGTTCAAATCGCGTCGGCGCCACAGGGATCTGCGGTCTCACCGGTGCTCTTTAATGTGTATACGAGCAAGATTGCAAACCTAGAAGCACCAGGGGTTGGAAGAATACTAACATTTGCAGATGATATTCTTGCATATAGGCAGGGGAGAGATAGGGAGCAAACAGCCCAGGAGTTACAGGCGACAGTAGACAAAGTGATTGACTGGTGCACTGAAATGAGTGCTGTCATCCACCCGGAAAAGGCGGCTGTTTTGTGGTGCTCTCTGGACAACAGGATTGTGAGAGCTGATGTCCCAAGCCTCGCGATAGATGGTAGAAATGTCATCAGAGAGAACAAACTGAAGTATCTGGGGATCACATTTGACAGCAGCCTATCCGTTAAGGACCATGTGGAGACGGTCGTGACAAGAACACAAAAGGGACTCAGTGAACTTAAAACTATGGCTGCAATGGACATAGAGCAGAGAATGCTTTTCACACTATACCAACACTTGATCCTCTCAGTAATTGATTATGGATTAGGTCTGCTCATTGTCTCAGAGAGTCATCTGGTGAAGTTAGAGCGCATACAGGACTAAGCTATGCGGGTCATTCTGGGATGCACTAGAGACACCTCAGTAGTGTGTATGCGTTACATCCTTGGTCTGCCGACTGTTGCTGGTAGGCTCAAGGTGATGCAGGCGAAGGCTTACCTCAGAGTAGCTGCAGACACAGACCACCCACTGCATGAGGCGCTGGACGCAGTTAAAGGTCAGCGACTGATAAGAGGGAAATCATGGATGCCTCAGGCGGAGGATACGATCAGACAGGTGTGCCCCCTGGAGAACATTAGGCGAGGAGAGGAGTTACAATCACATTAAGCCGGGAGTGCAGGGAGTGGCCAGCAGGGGCCACGGAAGTGGAAATCCAGCAACTAATTCAGGACAATGCTCACTCGAGTGATGTGATTATCTAAACAGATGGTTCGGTGTCAAGAGGTGAGAGAAGTGGCTGGGGTTTCATAGCCAAAGCTAATGGTCGATGTTTGGGGCAGGAGAGCCTGGCATATGAAACCACAACATCCAGCTTAAGAATGGAAGTGGAGGCAGTCACTGCGGCTCTCCGCTGGATGGAGAATACGACACACACACACATCGTTCCGTCGCCCTGCTACTGAGTGAGTGCGTGGCGCGACACTGTGAGCTGTGAATTTCGTGTGGAATGCTTTTGCATCGGTCCGCGGTTGTTTTTAGCGTGAACTGCGTGTTCGGAACGATGGCGGCCGGCTGTTGCTGGATTGACTAGTTTGCCTTTTCGGTTCACGAGTGCTTTTTTCGGGAGACTCCTGGGAGTCAGCGCTGTAGCTACGGAGTTCATGCTTTGTGCGGCGCTTTCGGTGGGTCGCCCTGCGGAAAGAGACCAAGCCATGTGGGATAAAACCCGGGTCAATGAAGTCTTTCTGGTGACTGCCGTTTCCATCAACGATGAACTGTATTTTTTGTGGAAGACTTTTGTGTTTGCATTCTGGCGGCGGCTTTATGCACAGTGTACCTGTGTGGGTTGTTGGCTTGCCGACACTTCTGTCTATTCCATTGTTCACATAGGGCAGTGAGGAGCATTTTGTGTGATATTCACTGGCACAGGAACGGAGCAATATGGGGACGACCCGTTGCCGTGAAGTTGGAACCGCGACTAACTAACTAACTAACTAACACACATCGTGATTGTAACTGACTCCGAAAACATGCTCACGAGGGTGAGGACGTGCAGACTTAGTGCGGAGTGGCTTGCTTCGCTTGGGAGGTCACGGGTGACAAGCATCGCCTGGATCTTTTCTCCGGGGCATGCCGGTGTGCTGGGAAATGAACAGGCGGACAGATTGGCTGGCTCTGCAGAACTTGGTGGAGTATTGATACATGACAAGGCAGACGTGGTTGCGGCCTTGTGGGAGCACGTGCACACCTCGGAGGAGCAAATGGATTACCATGGTCTGGCAAGAATGAGACAACGAGGAGTGACGAAGGGATCTGGCCGACGCTCAACGCTCAAAGGAAAGGCGAGACGGACTTATAATCAGATTGCTACTGGTACTATTAGTGTTGGAACTCTTGGCTGGCTGCTAAGGATGGGGACGGAGCACTTATGGGAATGCCCCGAATGCTGTGATGTCGATCCTTAAATCAATCAATCAATCAATCAATCGCGTCGGTAACTTACGGGGTATGTGTGTCGGCCGCTCAGAAAGCAATGGCAAACTACTGAGCGTAATCTTGCCAAGAAATCAACAATCAGCTGAAGATGCTGATGTTGACAGCGATGTCCTGTAAATGATATGCAAAAATTTTTTTTTTCATCAGGTACATACTGCAGAAATCACACAACATAAACTAAAGTAATTAGATACATCCTTCAAGCTGAAATATACAACACATGATCATACAATAATTTTAATTGTCTGCCACTGTTGTTGTTGTTTGTCCATCAAGAATGATGATGACCATTCATTTCATCCAGTGGGGTTGAAAGTATGGAGCCGTGGGTTCTAAGATGGCTGATAAGGCCTATTTTGGCTCGAAATGTTCTTTGACAATGTGGGCAAAGAATGCTTGACGTCTCTGGAGGAGGATTTCCTGCAGTGGTTTTTCTGTCCTGCCTTTTCTTCACAGCTCTTGCAGTCCTGGTTGCCTCACATATGACTGCACCTTTGTGTAATGATGCACGCCACGAATTTCGGTCTCTGGCTGCAGCCTCCCAGGTGTCATGATGAATTCCAAAAGCATTCAGTGAAATTTTCAGTGTCTTTAAAACGTTTCCTCTGGCCACCTTGGGAGCGTTTACCACAACGCAGTTCGCTGTAGAAAATTCGTTTAGGGAGCCTGTGATCTGGCATGCGGGTCAAGTGACCAGCCCAGCGAATCTGATTCTTCATCAGTAGAGTGTGGATACTGGGCATGGATGCTCTTTCTAGGACTTCAGTGTCTGGAATCTTGTCCTGCCATTTAATCTTCAGTAGCTTCCTTAGGCAGACTGTGTGGAAGTGGTTTAATTTCCTAGCGTGTCGCTGATAAACAGTCCAGGTTTCACAAGCATATAGCAGTGTGGATAACACAACTGCTTTGTAGACTTTTAGCTTTGTTTGCAGGCTTATTCCAGTTCTGTCCCATACATTCTTGTACAGTCTGCCAAAGGCTGCACTGGCCTTGGAGATTCTTGCATTCACTTCGTCATCGATTGTGGCAGCTTGTGACACAGTGCTGCCAAGATAGGTGAATTTGTCCACAACACTTAGTCTATGATCATTCACTTTGATATTCGGCACAGTGTGATTATTCCCTGGAGCTGGCTGGTACATAACTACAGTCTTCTCCAAGTTGATATTGAGCCCAAAGTTGGCACAGGCATGTGAGAAAGCTGAAACATTATGTTGCATGTCCGCCTCTCAGTTGGCGTATAGAGCGCAATCATCAGCAAACAGGAGCTCTCTGACGGTGCCGCTGTCAATTTTGGTTTTAGCTTTCAGCCTTCTGAGATTGAATAACTTTCCATCCATACGGTAGTTGATGTCTATTCCAATGTCGTCGTTCTCGAAGGCATTCATCAACATGGCTGAAAACATGAGGCTGAACAGTGTTGGTGCCAGGACACATCCTTGCTTCACTCCATTGGTTACAGGAAAGGGTTCAGACAGTTCACCATTTTCCTGTACTCTTGCCTGCATGCCGTCATGAAATAGCCGCACTATTTGGACAAACTTTCGTGGACAGCCATATTTTGCCATAATCTTCCACAGTCCTTCTCTGCTGACTGTATCAAAAGCCTTGGTAAGGTCAATGAAAGTGGAGAACATTTCGCAGTTCTGTTCCTGACATTTCTCTTGCAGCTGCCTTGCAGCGAAAATCATGTCAACAGTTCCACGTTCTTTTCTGAAGCCACATTGACTCTCAGGAAGAAGACCTTGATCGAGATGGGCTGTGAGGCGATTGAGAAGAATTCTGGCGAGTATCTTCCCTGCAATTGAAAGCAAGGAGATGCCTCGGTGGTTGTCACAGGATTGGCGGTTTCCTTTACGTTTGTAAAGGTGGACTATTGACGCGTCCTTAAAATCTTGTGGCAAGGTCTCGTTCATCCATATGTTTGTGAAGACTTGGTGAAGCTGCTCTGTTAGGACCGGCCCACCTGCCTTGTATATCTCTGCTGGGATGGAGTCAGGACCAGGTGCCTTGCCGCTGGAGAGTTGCTGGATGGCTTTGTTTATTTCCACTATGGTTGGGAGGTCACCAAGTGTCTCATTGGTGGGAACTTGAGGAAGGCAGTTGATGGTTTCATCATCGAAGAAGGAAGTTGCATTTAGGATTTTGCTGAAATGCTCTGCCCAGCGTTGAAGGATTTCTTTCTTATCTGTGACCAATGTTCCCCCATCTGCACTGAGGAGGGGAACTATGCCTGGTGATGAAGGACCATAGACCGCTTTCAGTGAGTCGTAGAAGTTTTTCATATCATGTCTGTCAGCAAAGCCCTGAATTTCATCAGCTTTGCTGCTCAGCCAGGAGTCCCGCATGTGCCGAAGTTTCTGCTGCACTACTCTCTGAATGTTCTTGAAAGCATCTTTTTTTGATGTTGACTTTGGGTCATTCAAATGTGCCTTGAGGAGAAGATGTTTCTCGGCCAGCAATTGGTTGATGTCTTCGGAATTTTCATCAAACCAGTCTTTATGCTTTCGGGGGGCTGGACCCAGGATTTCCATAGCAGTGTTGTAAATTGTGTCCTTTAGGGCTCTCCATTCTGTTTCTGTATCCTGTTTAGCTTCAGCATTGGGCTTGAGGCGGTCTTCCAGCATATTTTCAAACAACTGCTGCATTTTCTTGCTGTTTAGGCGGGTGACATTTAGCTTTGTTTGCATTTTCGCCCCTTGAGGACGCCGTGGTGGCCTGATGTGGATGTTCATTTTCGAGACAATGAGACGATGGTCTGTCCAACATTCGGCACCACACATGGATTTTGTCACTCGAACGTCTTGTCTGTCACTCCTCCTGACGATGACATAGTCAATGAGGTGCCAGTGTTTCGAGCGAGGGTGCATCCACGATGTCCTATTTCTCATGGGGAGACGGACAATTGTGTTCGTAATCACGAGATCATGTTCGGCACATGTCTGAAGGAGGCGGAGTCCATTGCTGTTACAATTTCCGACTCCATGCTTTCCAATAATGCCACTCCAAGAGGTGGTGTCCGTGCCTACTCTGGCATTGAAATCCCCAAGGAGTATAAGTTTGTCTCCTTTGGGAACAGATGTTAATACACTGTGCAGGTCCTCATAGAACTTGTTCTTGACATCATCTTCGTTGGTCATAGTTGGTGCGTAGACACTCACAATGGTTGCGTGCTTCCTTCCATTCAGCAGAGGCAACTTCATGGTCATGAGCCTGTCGTTTATAGCCTTTGGAAATCCAGCTAATTTGCCGACCAGGGCCGACTTAATGGCAAATCCCACACCGGATTGGCGTCTTTCCTCGATTTTCCTTCCACTCCAGAAAAATGTGTAGCCGGCACCAATTTCACAGATTTGGCCTTCTTCTGCAAGTCGTGTCTCGCTCAAGGCTGCAATGTCGATGTTGTACCTGCCCAGCTCTCTCCCAATCAGTGCTGTTCGTCTCTCTGGACCCGACGCGCCGTCTCTGTCAAGTAGGGTGCGTACATTCCAAGTTCCAATTGTTAAGGGAATATGGTTTACTCTTTTAGCTTTGCTTGTTTTATCTTTCTTTGTATGTCGACCGCAGTTAAGGGTACCCACCAACCGCGGCTAGTACGGCTTCGCTTTGAATTTATTATGCCTTTTTGAAGCACAATGTAACAAATTATCGTCTGTCAAGACGGCAAGGGGCCAATGACTCAATCGACAATGCGCGTGTGTGTATGTGTGTGCATGTGTGTGTGTGTGTGTGTGTGTGTGTGTGTGTGTGTGTGCGTGTGTTAGTCGACAGATCATAACCATTGCACATCGAACCATTCAGTCCATAAGTGCTCGGATCCCCTTGTCACAGCACCATATTATACCCGAAGCTAAATCAAATATTACACATGAAACTGGGTCAGGCATAGTACAGTGGCTACACGGCTTGAAGCATCCGTGGTGCTCTCAAATCTCAAGGCAACAAATTCAGAAGGCCTAGATGGTATCAGTAATATAATTCTTCGGTGTGCTCCACCAATTATTAATGAGTCCTTAACGTTCATATATAGCCAGTGCCTGTTCAAAAACTACTTTTCATCTGCCTTTAAAGTTGCTAAAGTTTATCCTCTACTTAAAAATGGCTCAACTGATAATAGCGGCTTGGGTAATTATAGACCTATTTCCTGACTATCGTCGCTATCAAAGCCATTAGAAAAACACATACATAAAATAACACTACATCATTTAATTATCAACAAGAGAGAGAGAGAGAGAGAGAGAGAGAGAGAGAGAGAGAGAGAGAGAGAGAGAGAGAGAGAGAGAGAGAGAGAGAAAGAGAGAGAGATTGACAGTCAATCTGGGTTTCGACCTAAATATTCTTGCCATAGTGCCCTTACAAAGATGACCGATAACTGGCATCTTTGTATCAATAATGGCAACATTTGTGGAGCAGTATTTGTAGACTTTAAAATAGCCTTTGATATCGTAGATCATGATATTTTAATTAGAAAATTAAACCAAATGAAGACTAGCACCAATATGGTGAACCTAATTACGTCATTTTTATCTGACAGACAACAAGTGCGTTTGGGATGTGTGTGCGGTGTGTTGGTGGGGGATGTGCGGATGGTGGTATGGGTGAGGATATGTGTGTGGGTGGGGGATAGTTTGTGGTGTGGGGGATGTGTGTGGTGGGTGCGGGGAATATGTGTATGGGTGGGGGATATGTGTGGGTGAGTAGCGTGTGTGTGGTGGTTGGGAGAAGTATGTGTGGGTGGTGGGGGTGTGTGGGTGAGAGATGTGTGCGTGGATGGAGAATTTGTGGGTGGGGGTGTATGAGTGGCTTAGGGATGTGTAGGTGGGTGAGGGATGTGTATGTGTCGGGGTGGGATGCGTGTGTGGGTGGAGGATGTGTGTGTGTATTGTGATCGAGAGATGTTTGGTTGGGGGTGGTGGGTGGGGGTGTGTGGGTGCGTAGTGGAGGATGTGTGCGTGAGTGAGTGAGTGTTGGTGGATGGGTGGGAAATGCATGTGTGGGTGGAGAGAGGTGCGTGGTGTGTTGGTTGGGGATATTGTGTTGGTGGGGTATGTGTGTGTGGGTGGGGTTATGTGGGGTGGATGGGTAAGGGTATCTGTGTGGGTGTGGGTGGGAATATTGTGTGGTATGTGGGTGGGGGATATGAGTGTGGTGTGTAGGTGGGGATGCATGGTGGTATGTGGGTGTGGGATGTGTTGGTGAGGGATATGTGTGCGGTGTGTGGGTTGAGAATATTGCGTGGTAGAGGATGTATGTGATGTGCGGGTGGGGGTGTGTGTGATGGGGGATTGGGTTAGGGCATGTGTGGGTGGGTGGAGGATGTATGTGAGCGTGGTGGGGTGTGTGTGAGTGGATTGGGGATGTATAGGTGGTTAGGGAGATGTGTGTGTGTCGGGGTAGGGAGATGTCAGTTGGTGGGAATGTGTGTGTATGGTTAGGGGTTGTGTGAGTGGATTTGCGATGTGTGTGTTGGTGGGGGATGTGTGTGCGTGGGTGGGGGATGTGTGTGCGTGGGTGGGGAATATGTGGTCGATGGAGATGTGGTTGGGGGATGGGTGGTTGGGGGTGTGGGTGGGGGAGAGGATGTGTGGGTTAGGATGTGTATGTGGGTGGGCTTGGCATGTGTGGGTTGGTGGGGAATGTTTGTGGGTGGCGAATGTGTTTTGGTTGGGGGAACAGGTGAGGGCAGTGTGTGTGGGTGGGGGATGTGTAGGAGGGGGGTGGGTTGGTTGGTGGGGTATGTATGTGTCCCTGGGTGTGTGTGCGTGTGTGGGTAGGTGGGGTTGTGTGTATGGGTGGGGTGATGTATGGGTAGGTGGGAGATGGGCCTCATAACATGGTAATTTGTCTTGATTATGCTTACAACATTCATTTCACAATGTTTATCTTTCCTCCTATGTAAATGTATAATGCTCTTGATGAACGAAAGACGAGTGATTGGAAAAGCCGAATGTAAGACGGCCCTGCGTGCCCAATTTGTTACCATTTTAAAATAAAGTTGATTTGATTTGATGTTTAGTCCTCCAATGCTGATACCATTTATATCCTCTATATTTCTGAAAATATTTTCACTGTATAAGGAAAAAAGATCTGGAGACATTACACATCCCTGCCTAACACCTCTCTTAATAGGCTGATAGTGTCCCACTTCATTATCAATCCTTATTGCAGCTTGTTGTTTCCAGTATATGTTTCTTATAAGTGTAATGTCTTTCCCATCAATTTGTAGATCTGCAAGCATTTCCACCATGTTGACATGTCTAACTCTATCAAAAGCCTTTGTGTATAGTCAATAAAGCAAAGATGTATATCCTTGTTTACTTCATTAGCACGTTCAATAATTGTTCGCAGCATTTACACAGCATTTACTGTACCCTTTCCTTCTACAAACCCACATTGTTCTTCCCCTATTTCAGGTTGTATTTTCTTCCTCACTCTTTGCATGATAATTGGTAGCATAATCTTTGTGATGTGACTCATTATACTAATTGTTCTATGTTGATCACATTCCAAGGCTCCTGATTTCTTTGGGATTGCAATAAATACAGAGTTACATAATTCAGAAGGTATCATATAATGTGTTCAGCAGTCTGGTGACTTGCTCAAGTCCAAATTCTTCTAAAGCTTTAATCATTTGTTGTAATGTTATCTGCGCCGGGGGGGGGGGGGGGGGGGGGGCCTTGCCAGCTTTCATATGCTTAAGAACATTTCTAACCTCCATCTCCGAAATTGGCGGTCCTTCATTATTAAATCTAATATCATACTGTTCCTCTCTGTTATCATCATAAAGGTGTTTCACATAATCTGCCCATACATGTAGAATCTTATCTTTTTCTATTATGATTTTGCCATCTTTAGTTTTTAGACAGCCTGATGATGTACTTGTTCTTTTATTAGTAAGTTCCTGAATTCTTGTGTGCACTAATTTGGTATTTTGACTGTTGTGTTAGTTTTATAAGCACTTTTCTTCAAGCCATGCTTCTTTTGCCTCCTTACATAATATTCTGACCTGTCTGTGAATTTCTTCATATTTGGCATAATTATTTTTGTTGAGTCTTCTTGTTTCCATGAGGTGTAAAATTTCTTCAGTCATCCATTTCTTACGACCCACCTTCTTTAATTTTGGAATAGTTGTTTCTGCAGCCAAACTGATTGAATTCTTCAACATTTCCCATTGATCATCCACATCCTGGAATAGGATCTCTAGATCAGACAATATATCAAATCTGTTCTGTACTGCTATGTTGAATTTGTTTTGTATTTCCTTGTCATTACTCAATGTACACAAATCATATTTAGTGTTTCCTGTTATGTTCTTGACTTTCTTCAACTTTATCCTCAATGTTCCTGTGAGTAATATGTGGTCACTATAACAATCAGCACTGGGAACTGTTTTTGCTACTGTTAGCGCGTTTCTAAATCTTCTGCTAATCAGAATGTAGTCAATCTGGTTTCTAATCCTGCTATCAGGACTCCTCCATGTCCATAATCTTCTAGGGTGTTTTTTGTTACATCCATAAAAAGCGAAAGCCATTACCAACACTAACTTTATATCGGAAAGGATAATACTATTACAGATCAAAGAAGGAAATAGAACAACTTTTATACAAACATACGCTCCAAGTAACGACACTTACAGCGATGAAGACAAAGACGAGTATTTTGATAAACTTGCAGACAAGTTAAATAATGTCAGGGAGACAGATGAACCCATTGCGATGGGTGATTTAAACGGACATATAGGCACACGAAGAACACCGGGGGATCAATGCATTGGGACATTCAGCGACACAGAGACTGAATGTAACAGCAATGATCAACATCTGCTCAACATATTCTCCGAACACGGACTAATAATAGCAAGTAGTTTTTTTCAACATCGTCGCAGACCATGTTACTTATAGAATAACGCGACGAAATTCCAAACGTAAAAATTAGAGCAACTTAAGATGAATTCTGGAGAATATACGGTGAACTGATGGCGACCCTTAGCAAAGACTACCCAAGAGAATTTTATAAACGTGTCAATACAACGAGAAACAGAGATGCATGCTATACAAAACTGCCAGGGATCGCATGCTTGTTATCTAGAGATCGCAATGTTTTTGTCTAGGGATCGCAAGGTTGTTGTCTAGGGATCGCACGACTGTTGCCATATCTCATCTGGGTGTTGATTGGGTTCTTTGTTTACAGCGCTCATGCGTATAATTATTCTGTGGTATCTTGAATCTTCTATGAGTGCTGGATGCAGAATCCCAGACCTGTTTGTGACGGTGATGATGGTGCGTGCATATTCTGTATCTGTTGCTGCTGTTATCACACTTCTGCCTGGCGGTGCTATAATCTTCTCACTGTGGCTGGTTTCTATTGTTAACTTATATGCTGTTTAAACTCTGTCACTCTACACAGTTCACAACAGCTAACTACTTAGAAGAAATTCAACGCATCTCGAATAACAAAACGCAGTTCAGTTTTCACTCTATATTGACTTCAAGCATTAGACAATTCACAGAATCAGTTTCACTACATGTCTATCACTCTTCACCATGCTTAGAGACTACACAATAACTAAACATCTAACAATGTAGAGGCTCAGTATATGGCCATTCTACGGGAACGAAAGAACTAGGTCCAGCTTTTGTCTTCTCACAAAACGTCTGGAGCGCTTTTCATGCTTTTGTGACCAATGCCGTGATGGGTCACTTCAAACGGTCTCCTCGTGCAGACCGCGCTTGTTACAAACTCATGCCATGTTCCAGGCCTGTAAATACTCTGGATATACTGTGGGTGTGTCTACCATAGCTTCTCTCGGTGCTGTTCATTGTAAGAGATAAAGGACATATAGGTGTGAATGAGAGACAGCACGGATGATGGATATACTGAGGGTGTAGGGCCCTCAGCTTCTCTCGTTGCTGTTGATCTCTCGCTAAGTGTAGTGAGCAAGATAGAAGTAATGAGATTATAAACACCCCCCACACACACACACATACAAAAGACACACACACACACACACACACAAACACACATATATATATATATATATATATATATATATATATATATATATATATATATATATAATATATATAATACATATATATATATATATATATATATATATATATATATATCGCAGCGTGTGTGGTTCTGTTCTGTTCGGGTGTTCAACATGACGGAACAACGTTTGTGCTCCTTGCGGGGGGGGGGGGGGGGGGGGGCCGCAGTCAACCTAACAAGGCGACGGTCGAGGCGTGGAGGCCGTAAGAGGCAAGGCAGACGAGGTGGGGCAAGGCGGTTTAGACTCAAGTGTGAACGCCTGGGCCTCAGGAATTCTCGTATTCTATATTGGAACTCGTAAAATAACGAGGCCCTATTCTGGCAAACCTGGTATACAGGAGCGACATTGTAGCGCTTCAGGAGACGATACTGGGTGATCAGTTACTCCAAATTGCTGGTTTCAAAATGTTCTACAGCAAGCGACACCTGGGAATGGTGTTTCTCATTTGCGAGAGTATGGTGGCTTCAGAGCTAGACATGTCCAGTTGGGACAGTGACGACATACAAATACAGGCGTTTAAAGTTCGAACCGCTCTATCATTCATGTTGGTTAATGTTTATGCCGGTAACGCGAGTATGGATTCCCAGAAGTGACAGTGCTTAAGTGACATATTAGGCCACGAGAGAAATGTTATTTTCTGTGACAATTTCAACGCTAAAGGTAGATCATTGGGAAACATTTCCTCCAACACACAGGGGGAGGAGCTCGAGACTGAACTTGAAACCATTGACCTGGTTTGTATCAACAGTGGCTGTGTCACCAGGACAGTAAATCGCCAAGGTGATGAGGACACTGTTATTGATTTGGCGCTGGTTTCTTCTTCACTCACTACAGTATGTAGATGGGGTGTCCTAGGGTACCACGGCAGCGACCACCACCCTTGCAGCATATTGCTGGAGAAAGGCAGAACCAGACAGCACAAGTCAACGGTAAAGACGTTCCAACATGACAGTACAGGGCACGATGTGGTGAGTACAATAAGGCGCGACAAGCGCAGAAAGATTCAGGGCAGGAAAAAAACTGGGAGCAGCTACCTTGGTGGAATTCTGAGATGAAAAATTCCTGAGTGGATAACCGTAGGGCTGTAAGGAAATGACAAAGAAAAAGAAAAAAAAAGAAAAAAAAAAAAAAAAACAGAGTTTCCCATCCTAGTCCCTGCATGCACTTAGAAAGAGAGATCCACACAAAAGTAAGCTACTTCAAATAACAAACGAACGAACGAACGAACGGACTTTATTTTATTAAGGGTAACAAATTGCGCACGCAGGCCCGTCTTACATTCGGCCCTTCCAATCACTCATCTTTAGTTCATCAGTAGTGCATAGGAAAAAAACATTGTCAAATGAATTTTGTAAACAGAAACAATGCATATTACCATGTTATGAGACACATCCACCATCCACCCATACATCCGCCATTCACCCCACATCCCCCACCCAACCACACACAACCTAGACACACATACATCCCCCCACCCATCCACCACATCCCCACACCTATACATCACCCCACCCACCACACATCCCATCCACCCACACCCCAAGCACACATACATTCCCCAACCCACACATCCCCCACCCACACACAACTACCCACCTACACACATCTCCCCATCCACTCACATATCCTCCACCCGTCTCATTAAACACCAACAATCACCCACCCACATATTCTTCTCCACCCACACACCTCCAACCACCCAGCCAAATACACTGGTTAAGGCTGTTAAAAGTGAAAAATGGGCAGAGCTATGTCACAGAGTAAGCACTGGCAAGTCACTGAAATTGTTCAGGCGTCTACATAAAAGCATGAGTGGTGTAGTCAAGAATAAGAGTTTTCCTAACTTCCAAGATGCTGACCTCATCTGGCAGAGGACTGACGAGAACAAGGGCAAAGCCCTCTTCGAACGCTATATAGAGAAGCTCAACCAGGCAGACATGAGAGGCCGAAATCTCGCCAAGGAGGTACCTCAGATAGGTGCAATGCCAGAACATTTCGGATGAAGACACAGAGACAGTGACAGAAATCAAGGCTGTACTTCGGCGATAAAAAAAAATAGCGATCCAGGGCAAGATGGCATAAGATATGACATCAATATGTGTACCAACAACGAGTTAGAGAAATTAGCGGACATGTACAACAACATTATAGAGAGTTCTAGCATCAAGGAGGAGTGGTTACACAGCTATCTGATTCTATTACCGAAGCCTAGCAAAGACCATACACAAATTCAGGGATATCGAGTAATAACCATGCATAATACAATAGGCAAGCTGCTGGAGAAGTTAATTGCCAGAAAAATATCAAGCCAGCTAGAGAGGCAAGGTGTTTTCCCACCTACCTTGGGAGGGTACCATCCAAAAAGAGAAACTTGGACCAATGCAGCAGTTTTTGCCCATGATATTTATGAAGCTTTCCACTCAGGCATTGAAACATTGGTTGCGCGATTAATCTTGAGGACGCATACAACAGAGTACCATTGGATGTTTTAATGCTTCAGCTTCTTGAAATCAAGATAAGTCCTTTCCTCCTTAGTTGGATCGCTGCAGCCCTCTTCCAATGGAAAGTAGTCTTTATATGTGGCAGTTGGACTTCAGAACCAACAACAATATATCCTGGCCTACCACAGAGATTACCATTATCTCTGGTGCTGTTCAACGCCTACACTGTGAGAATCACCAGCGAGAAAATCATAGGACCGGGGAAGACATTGTCGTATGCAGACGATGGTTTAGTGTATCGTCAGGGCAAGGATAGAGATCCTGTTGCTGGGGAACTACAAACCGAACTCAGTTGCATAAGCACTTGGTGTGTTGAAGCTGGGGCAATGGTCAACCCACCAAAGGCAAAGTGACATGGTTCTCTTTGAATAACCATATTGTCAACACAGCAACGCCAACTGTAAATCTGGGTTCAGAGACGGTTGAAAGAACGTAGGCATCGTAACCTGGGGATACGATTTGATCGAAGCCTAGCTCATACTGAGCATGTAGACCAGGTGATAGCAAAGGCAAAGCAGGGTTTGGCTACGATGCGGGTGATGGCGGCGACAAATTGTGAGCAGCGCCATCTATGTCTTCTTTACGAGGATCTGGTCCTTTCTGTTTTGGAGTTTGCGATGGCGATCCTGACTGTCAGCCATAAGCAGATAGAAAGGATGGAAAGGATACATAGCGAAGCTATGCGCATTATTCTTGGATGTATAAGAGATACAGCATGCAGAGCGATGCCCTACCTTATTGATTTTACAACCATGAGGGACAGAATACAATTTTGCCAAGCATGTGCCTATCTTAGAGTCAACGCAAACACACAACATCCACTGCACAGCCAGATTTCGAAGGTAAAGGGCAGCATGTTAAAAAGAGGAAAGTCGTGGATGGGTCAAGTCGAAGACATTCTTCAGCAGGTGTGTTCACTTGAGGACTTAGAACCTGGCGAGGAGTAGGTACAAGTGCCAACAGAGTTCTGTATATCCTTTTCAGTGTGCATCCACCTATACAGGAAATACAGACAAGAAAATCCAGCTGCTGTGGAGGCAGAAGTAGAGGCTCTGACCTTCGAGAATTCGTTAGAGGATGATGCTGTCAGTTACACGGATGGGTCGGTCGCCTGAGGAGTGAGAAGTTCATGGACCTTTACGGCTCAGGCCGGAGGGAAAAGTGTGAAAGAAGAGTCTCCCCAACCCACCTATCATGTGTTTAGCTTAATGTCCCTTAGCCATTGCCATGACAGATCAAAGACGAGGTTCCTTCCGGTCTACGCAAGACCAACACTCAAGTCTCCGGTCTCATATCTCCAAAACACAATCATCACCCCTCTTCACTAGCAATGTGTTAACACCTCAGTTGATCCTGTGATACCCTATGACTAGCACAACACTTGTAAGCACCTTTTCCTGCAAGCACAATTGCCCTCATGTCTTTCCTTAATGACATAGGATACATAATTATCTGCAAATATGACAAAGCAATGTGTTAATAAATCAACAACTTTCGAATACACTTTCATACTCAAACAGCAAATATGCCTCTATAGTAATGTTTGTTAAATATCAATTACTGGGTATGTCAATTTTCAGGGTATGTAAATTTTCATAAATGTTAATAATATACCATCAACGAAAATGAACACCATGTATTGATCGTTAACATAACCGAAAAAAATAAAGCAATTTGCTGCAATATCTATGAAATCATAAATGCCAAAACTGTAATATTGAATATAATAATAAGTAAAGAAAACAAATATCAAGTGTGCATGTAATATCTATGAAATCATAAATACCAAAACTGTTACATTAAAAATCATAAGAAGTAAAAGAAACAAATATCACCGCATTGTGGAATGACCAAAGCAAATATATTCACATGGAAACGTCAGAGAAAAACCGTTCAAATAGGGAAGAAATTTTTTTTAAATTAATTAACAACTTTTAAGAGTATGATATAATAATATGGGGTAAGATAATATATATATTTTTAAAAAATCAAATAAAATAAAAGCAAACAAAAATACCAATATATGTTTTGCATATCCTTTACAGGACATCTCTGTCAACATCAGCACATTTCAGCTGATTGTTTTCTTGGAAAAATTATGCTCAGTAGTTTGCCATTGCTTTCTGAGCGACCGGCTCCATACTCTCAAAAGTCACTGGCGCGACTCGAACCGCTTCCAATTTTCGTGCGCTCACGTCAACCACAAGAGTATTCGGGGTTACGAAAAAAGCTTCTAAAATCCTAGGCCAGGGAGACCGGCACCAATATATAGGAAAGAAAAATAATTAAATAACAACTTTTAAGATTATAATATAATAATATGGGGTAAGATAATATATAACAACATAAAATAAAAACGAAAAGAAATACCAATGTATATATATATATATATATATATATATATATATATATATATATATATATATATATATATATATATATATATATATATATATATATATATATATATATCATCATTGGCACCTTGCCGTCTTGACAGACGATAGTTTGTGCTTTAAAAAGGCATAATAACTTTTAACTATGGCGGTAGCGAGTGTGACTGATAAGGCCAATTTGCGCTGTAAATGTCCGTTCACAGTGGGTGCATGTGAACACGTGGTCATTTCCACCATCATGCACCATCTTACGTCTCAAACGCTTGGTGTGTGACTTTTCTGCAATAATTTTCTCCTTTGACTTTATTCCATTTCTGATATTTGCCCTCCATGCAACACGTTCAGCGGCGACTTGCTCCCAATGTGCATTATCAATGCCTGTATCAATCATGTCCCGCTTACACACATCTTTGTATCGTAGTAGAGGCCGACCCTGAGATCTCTTACCCATCTGTAATTTACCAAAAAAGATATCCTTTGGTATTCTACCATCATCCATCCTCCTAAGATGTCCTATCCATCTAAGTCTACGAAGACTGAGCATGGAATAAACTGTCACACAACCTGATCTTTCCAATACTTCAGTATTTGTGATTTTGTCTTGCCACTTAATACCAAGAATTCTTCGCAGACACCGCATATGAAAGCTGTTTAAATTGTTCTCTTGGTGTGAGTAGGTTGTCCAGGTTTCACTGCCATAGAGAAGAGTACTAAGGACACAGGCTTGATAGACAAGGACTTTTGTTTTGGCAGTAAGCTTCCTGTTCTCCCAGACTCTTTTTCTTAACCTGTTCATTGTTGTTGCTGCCTTACCAATCCGGATGTTGATTTCCTGATCTAGGGATAATTTGCTATTTACCACTGATCCTAGATATGTAAAATGGTCTACTATCTCTAGTTCGGCGTCGTCAATAAAGATTGATGGTACCCCATGTGCACCCTGTGACATAATCTGTGTCTTCTTTTTGCTAATTGTTAAACCAAATTCAGAACAAGCATTGGAGAATGCAGATAGTAGACATTGCAATTCTTCCTCAGAGTGGGTCGTAACTGCAGCATCATCTGCAAAAAGCAACTCTCTGATCAGTACCCTCCTAATTTTGGTCTTAGCCTTCAATCTCTGAGCATTGTAGAGGCCGCCATCTGAGCGTGAGTGAATGTATATACCACCATCCTGATCACGAAATGCATATTTCAGTAGAAGTGAAAAGTATATTCCAAAGAGGGTGGGAGCTAGTACACAACCTTGCTTAACTCCACTCTTGATTTCAAATTCTTCAGAAGTTGCACCATCAAACTTGATTATACCCTTCATGCCTGTGTGGAACGATTCCACAATGGACAGAAGAGTTGGTGGGCAGCCAATCTTCTTTAGTGCCTTGAACAGACCCTCACGACTGACCAAATCAAATGCCTTTGTGAGGTCGATGAAGGCAATAAACAGTGGTTGATTCTGTTCACGGCATTTTTCTTGCATTTGTCGCAATGAGAATATCATATCAGTGGTAGACCGGTTCTGTCGAAAGCCACACTGTGATTCGGGGTAGACTTGATCTCCTAGGACTTGAAGTCTGCGCAGAACAATTCTGGCAAATACTTTTCCAACAATACACAGAAGTGAGATACCCCTATAGTTGTTGCAGTCGCTCCGATCGCCCTTGTTCTTGTACAGTGTTATGATGCTTGAATCTTTGAAATCCTGTGGGACTTGTCCTTCACGCCAGCATAGCTCTATTAGCTGGTGGATCTGTATAGTGAGTGTGTCTTGCCCACTCCTGATAACCTCTATTGGAATCCCATCCTTACCTGGAGCCTTGCCAGATGCAAGTTCATTTATAGCACACTTAACTTCTGTTATGGTGGGAAGTGTGTCCAGGTGGTCAAGAGTTGGTAGAGCCTCTATGGCGTTGAGGGCATTATCCGCTAGTTTGGTCTCACTTGAGTAAAGCTCCAAATAGTGCTCTACCCATCTGTCCATCTGCTGTTTCTTATCAGTGATGACTTCTCCAGTCAAGGTTTTCAATGGTGCACTTCTTTTGATCACTGGACCACAGGCTTTCTTTATTCCTTCATACATGCTTCTTATGTCTCCCTTATCACTTGCGATTTGAATGGACTCACATAACTTGATCCAATAATCATTTGCACACTGCCTGGCAGCCTTTTGCACATCCTTCCTAGCTTGCCTTAGCTCACTCAGAGTGTTACGCGTTGGTCTTTCCTTGTTTCTTAAGAGAGCTTTCTTCTTCTTATCAATCAAGGGCTGCAGAGTCTCGCTGTTGGCCGCAAACCAGTCCTGCCTCTTATGATCCACAGTGCCGTAAACCTTTACGGCAGTTTTACAAAGAGTTTCCTTAAGTTTATTCCATTTATCATTTACTGTACAATTTTCTGGTGTATCAGTGAAAGCGTCTTCAAGTTGCTGTTGAAACTGAAAGCACTTTTCAGGATCATGAGTGTTAATAATATTAATCCTGGGGCTAGATTTGTGTTTAGCTGTGTAGATTCTCTTTGGTCTCAGTCTAACCCTTGCAACAACCAAAGAATGATCCGTATCACAGTCAGCACTGTGGTAACTACGAGTCAATGATATATGGTTCAGATGTTGTCTCCGTGTGATGATGAAGTCCAGCTAGTGCCAATGGCCGGATCTTGGATGTTTCCATGTGACCTTATGCATCTCTTTTGTTTTAAAAAAAGAGTTTGTAATACATAGGTCATTACTGGTGCAATGCTCCAGCAGCCTTTGCCCATTTTCATTCATGCGACCGATGTTGTATTTTCCAAGGCACACTGGCCATGAACTCGAGTCCTTGCCCACACGAGCATTGAAATCACCAAGCATATAAATGTAGTCGGATTTTGGAACTGCCTTGATCACAGAGTCTAACTCCTCATAGAACAAATCCTTCACATCATCAGAGGAATCGAGTGTCGGTGCATATGCAGTAATAATGGTGGCAAACCCACAAGAGGTTGCCAAGCGCAGGGATAATAGTCTTTCATTTCCTCCTGCTGGAATTTCAATCATTCCCAGTAGCGAATTCTTCACTGCAAAGCCCACACCGTGTTGCCTTTTTTCTGCCTGCCCTTTACCCTTCCAGAAAAAGGTGTAGTTGTTTTCCCTGAGTGACCCTTCCTCAGCGAGGCGAGTCTCCTGCAGGCCAGCAATATCAATGTTAAGACGATTGAGTTCGGCATCAATCACAGCCGTTTTTCTCACATCGTCAATATTGGTCAAGTCAGTGGAAAATCCTGGACACATGGTTCTCACGTTCCAGGTTGCAAGCCGTAGCTTGAGGTTTCTATTTATATTTTTATTTGTACCTGGTGCATTGGTTTTACAGCCTGCGATTCAGATTTTGTCCTAGCCCCAAGCACCCATTGAAGCAGGCAGGCTGTGGCGGATCAGCACCCAATTGGCTGGGGGCTGCCCAGCTTGAGGCGGGCGGTAGCTGATCAGTGACACCTATAGGTGTCTCCCACCGTCAGAGGCAACGCGTGGCGCCCCATGTCTACGCCAACTGACAAGGACTTATAACCCGTAACAGTTGCCTCTCGCTTTGATTCCGAGACCAGTTAAGACCAGGGATGGAGTTATTGCCTCTCCATAGCACAAAGCCTGGGCTAAAATATAGAGATCATGTGTTGCCCATGCAGCATGATCCCTCTCTCGGCCTGCCTAGTTCACTCCAGAGGAAAGGTAACACCCCTACATCTGGAACAAGACAAGCTGCAGAAGCTGCCGGATCAGCAAAGCAATGCTCTAACTGTCCGCCTGTCGGAGCTTCGATCCTAGACCAGTCGCCAACCAAGGCTTAGGGCCTGGTCTGCCCTGCCATGACAATTTTGTCTTTAGCTTGCATTTCCTCGCACCAGGGTAAGGCTTGTACCCTCCCAATTGCGCTCTTCCGCCCGAAGCCGTTGGCACAATGTGGGGTGTCGGGTTTGGTAAGCGCCGCCCAACGTTCGGCGCTAACAGAAACCAGGTAGTACCATCTACTGTTATACGGTAGCTCAGTCATATCTGACTAAGACCTGACTGATATGTATATCTATATATATATATATATATATATATATATATCCATTGGCACCTTGCCGTCTTGACAGACGATAGTTTGTGCTTTAAAAAGGCATAATAACTTTTAACTATGGCGGTAGCGAGTGTGACTGATAAGGCCAATTTGCGCTGTAAATGTCCGTTCACAGTGGGTGCATCTGAACACGTGGTCATTTCCACCATCATGCACCATCTTACGTCTCAAACGCTTGGTGTGTGACTTTTCTGCAATAATTTTCTCCTTTGACTTTATTCCATTTCTGATATTTGCCCTCCATGCAACACGTTCAGCGGCGACTTGCTCCCAATGTGCATTATCAATGCCTGTATCAATCATGTCCCGCTTACACACATCTTTGTATCGTAGTAGAGGCCGACCCTGAGATCTCTTACCCATCTGTAATTCACCAAAAAAGATATCCTTTGGTATTCTACCATCATCCATCCTCCTAAGATGTCCTATCCATCTAAGTCTACGAAGACTGAGCATGGAATAAACTGTCACACAACCTGATCTTTCCAATACTTCAGTATTTGTGATTTTGTCTTGCCACTTAATACCAAGAATTCTCCGCAAACACCGCATATGAAAGCTGTTTAAATTGTTCTCTTGGTGTGAGTAAGTTGTCCAGGTTTCACTGCCATAGAGAAGAGTACTAAGGACACAGGCTTGATAGACAAGGACTTTTGTTTTGGCAGTAAGCTTCCTGTTCTCCCAGACTCTTTTTCTTAACCTGTTCATTGTTGTTGCTGCCTTACCAATCCGGATGTTGATTTCCTGATCTAGGGATAATTTGCTATTAACCACTGATCCTAGATATGTAAAATGGTCTACTATCTCTAGTTCAGCGTCGTCAATAAAGATTGATGGTACCCCATGTGCACCTTGTGACATAATCTGTGTCTTCTTTTTGCTAATTGTTAAACCAAATTCAGAACAAGCATTGGAGAATGCAGATAGTAGACATTGCAATTCTTCCTCAGAGTGGGTTGTAACTGCAGCATCATCTGCAAAAAGCAACTCTCTGATCAGTACCCTCCTAATTTTGGTCTTAGCCTTATATATATATATATATATATATATATATATATATATATATATATATATATATATATATATATATATATATATATATATCCAATAAATTAAAATATTTATGCAAACATTAATAGTCGCATCAGTGAATATTAGTTGCACCACAACTATCCGCGAAACTATTAAAATTATCCATTGCTTGAATGTTCCATGTCTACGATCTTGATGTGGTATTTGGAATTGAGGTAGATAAATTCTACATGAGAAAACACAGTGTTCGAATAGGATCCATGAATAACACTTTATGTAGTATAGTGAGTTATCAGTTATCAGTTGGGGTATCTTCATTGCACTCCGGACATGTCCATAGGTGCTCAGATCCTCCCCCCCCCCCCCCCAGCATATGCATCAGCGTGCGGTGGCTAATAGTGCCAGTTCTGTGTTGGTTGACGAGGCGCTTTGTTTTCCCGATGTACCTCTCACGTCTGGCTGTGCCGATTCTTACTCTCAAGTCTTTCATCCTGGACAGTGATGTGGAATCACTGACGTCAAAGTCCTCTGTTCTCGCCATATCTTTGAGGACGTTAATAGCATCGGCACGATCCATGGGCTGGCCATCTACAGGGGGTGCAGAGCCAGCCAGTTTATCAGCTCGTTCATTTCCCTCGACTTCCGCATGTCCCGGGACGAAGATGAAGGTGACTTTACGGACAACAGGCTTCCGCAGCGACTCAGTCCTCTGTCTACGTACAGATCCAGCTTCGACCTTCTGAATCATGCTCATTGAATCACTTAGTACACACACGTTGGTATAATGCTGTGATTCCAGCCATATGAAAGCCTGTGTAACTGCCATCACCTCCATCGTCATGCTACTCGTGGTCATAGAGTGGGCACCACTGGATTCTTGAACGGTTCGGCCCGCTGAACGGGCTGTAAATGCCCACGCACTTCTCTGCTGCTTTACAACAGATCCATCTGTATAGATGAGCACTTCGGGGCTATCTGAGTGTTCATATGTGAGCGCGTTAACCTCTGCATTGACAGGCCTATGACCATTAAATTGCCCCTGCTGAATGGAAGGAAGCATGCAATCATTGTGTCTACGCAGCAACTATGACCAATGAAGATGATGTCAAGACAAGTTCTATGAGGACCTGCACAATGTATTAACATCTGTTCCCAAAGGAGACAAACTTATACTCTTTGGGGATTTCAATGCCAAAGTAGTCACGGACACCACCTCTTGGTGTGGCATTATTGGAAAGCACGGAGTCGGAAATTGTAACAGCAATGGACTCCTCCTTCTTCAGACATGTGCCGAACACGATCTCTTGATTACCAACACAATTTTCCGTCTCCCATGAGAAACGGGACATCGTGGCTGCACCCTCGATCGAAACACTGGCACCTAATTGACTATGTCATCGTCAAGAGGAGTGACAGACAAGACGTTCGGGTGACAAAATCCATGTGTTGTGCCGAATGTTGGACAGACCATCGTCTCATTATCTCGAAAATGAACATTCACATCAAACCACCACGGCGTCCTCAAGGGGTTAATATGCAAAAAAAAAGACTAAATGTCACCAACCTAAACAGCAAGAAAGTGCATCTGTCGTTTGAAAATATGCTGGAAGACCGCCTCAAGCCCAATGCTGCAGCTAAACAGGATACAGAAACAGAGTGGAGAGCCCTAAAGGACATAATTTACAACACTGCTATGGAAATCCTGGGTCCAACCCCCGAAAGCATAAAGACTGGTTTGATGAAAATTCCGAAGACATCAACCAATTGCTGGCCGAGAAACATCTTCTCCTCAAGGCACATTTGAATGACCCGAAATCAGCATTAAAAAGATGCCTTCAAGAACATTCAGAGAGTAGTGCAGCAGAAACTTCGTCTCATGCGGGACTCCTCACTGAGCAGCAAAGCTGATGAAATTCAAGGCTTTGCTGACAGACATGATATGAAAAACTTCTACGACTCACTGAAAGCGGCCTATGGTCCTACATCACCAGGCACAGTTCCTCTCCTCAGTGCAGATGGGGGAACATTAGTCACCAATAAGAAAGACATCCTTCAGCGCCGGGCAGAACATTTCAGCAACATCTTAAATGCAACTTCCTTCTTCGATGATGAAACCATCAACTGCCTTCCTCAAGTTCCCATCAATGATACACTTGATGACCTGCCAAACATAGTGGAAGTAAACAAAGCCATCCAGCAACTCTCCAAGGCACCTGGTCCTGACTCCATCCCGGCAGAGATATACAAGGCAGGTGGGCCGGTCCTAACAGAGCAGCTTCACCAAGTCTTTACAAACATATGGGTGAACGAGACAATGCCAAGATTTCAAGGACGTGTCAATAGTCCACCTTTACAAACGAAAAGGAAACCACCAATCCCGTGACAACCACCGAGGCATCTCCTTGCTCTCAATTGCAGGAAAGATACTCGCCAGAATTCTTCTCAATCGCCTCACGGCCCATCTCGATCAAGGTCTTCTTCCCGAGAGCCAGTGTGGCGTCAGAAAAGAACGTGGAACTGTTGACATGATTTTCGCTGCAAGGCAGCTCCAAGAGAAATGTCAGGAACAGAACTGCGAAATATTCTCCACTTTCATTGACCTTACCAAGGCTTTTGATACAGTCAGCAGAGAAGGACTGTGGAAGATTATGGCACAATATGGCTGTCCACGAAAGTTTGTCCAAATAGTGCGGATACTTCATGATGGTATGCAGGCAGGAGTACAGGAAAATGATGAACTGTCTGAGCCCTTTCCTGTCACCAATGGATTGAAACAAGGATGTGTCACTGCACCAACACTGTTCAGCCTCATGCTTTCAGCTATGTTGACGAATGCCTTCAAGAACAACGACATTGGAATAGACATAAACTACCGCATGGATGGAAAGTTATTCAATCTCAGAAGGCTGAAAGCTAAAACCAAAATTGACAGCGACACCGTCAGAGAGCTCCTGTTTGCTGATGATTGCGCTCTATACGCCAACTCAGAGGCGGACATGCAACAAAATGTTTCAGCTTTCTCACATGCCTGTGCCAACTTTGTGCTCAATATCAACTTGGAGAAGACTGTAGTTATGTTCCAGCCAGCTCCAGGGAATAATCACACTGTGCCGAATATCAAAGTGAAAGGTCATAGTCTAAGTATTGTGGACAAATTCACCTATCTTCACAAGCTGCATAATTGTTGATGAAGTGAATGCAAGAATCTCCAAGACCAGCGCGGCCTTTGGCAGACTGTACAAGAATGTATGGGACAGAAATGGAATAAGCCTGCAAACAAAGCTGAAAGTCTACAAAGCAGTTGTATTATCCACACTGCTATATGCTTGTGAATCCTGGATTGTTTATCAGCGACACGCTAGGAAATTAAACCACTTCCACACAGTCTGCCTTAGGAAGTTACTGAAGATTAAATGGCAAAACAAGATCCCAGACACTGAAGTCCTAGAAAGAGCGTCCATGCCCAGTATCCACACTTACTAATGAAGAATCAGATTCGCTGGGCTGGTCACTTGAGTCCTATGCCAGATCGCAGGCTCCCTAAACGAATTTTTTACTGCGGGTTGCGTTGTGGTAAACGCTCCCAAGGCGGCCAGAGGAAACGCTTTCAAGACACTCTGAAAATCTCACTGATTGCAGAAAATCCTCCTCCAGAAACGTCAATCATTCTTTGTCCACATTGTCAAAGAACATTTCGAGCCAAAATAGGCCTTATCAGCCATCTTAGAACTCACGGCTCCATACTTTCAACCCCACTGGATGAAATGAATGGTCATCATCATTCTTGATGGACAAACAACAGTTCAGCTTGCTTTACTTGAGCGTCTAGTGCTGCTTGATTTGTAGCAAGTTCTTTATCTAATGTTCTTAATTCTTTGTCTTTAATTCGCTCTTCTCTTTCAATGTGCTCACTATACTTCTTCTCACTCCATTGTAGAAGTTGGTCACACGTGAAACCACATGTTTTTACCCAAACTCAACAAAATCGCTTAGTGATGACATAGTTGTAGGTCGATGATACTTTGAAAATTCCAAAAAAATGGTGATAGTGATCAGCAGTCTGAAATCACTGGAAAATAGCAGTCACAATTAAATCACTTATCTGTTTGTGACGCCAGTGCTCGAATCACAGCAAAAGACGATGATGATGATGATGATGATGATGACTTTCAAGTCCTCATGTTGATATTGATGAGTTGTTGACTGTATACATAACAAACTGATCTATCCAATTTTCCCTTTTTTGTATTGCGAAAAAAGAGGCCGACCACGTAAACGTTGGATGGAGGGAATAGCAGAGTCCATGGGAATATCGATATATGAAGCCCATAATCGGGCACTCTCACGATGTTTATACTTCACTCCGACACCGCAAGGTTCAAGAGGAACACAATGAGATGAGATGAGATGAGAGATGAGATGAGAATGTATTCAATAAATTTATCTATAAATCTCTAGGTAAAAAAATGAACTAAATAATATTGATGTCTAACTAGGGTTAATTTCAGCATTATGGTTACTTTAAAGGACGATCCCCCGTAATTACTGTTATAACCCTATGGCTTATGACAGAAAGTAATATTACTAATGAGGCCCCAACTGACCCAAACTGCTTGTAACGTAAATTAAACATACACAACATTGTAATAACTTAAACTAATATTTATTGCTTATAAGCGTTAATTTACACACAATCTGAAGAATAATCCCTATTCCACAAGAATCACCCAATCACTAACTACTAGCTAACCATTATAAGTATTAGATGCCCATCGAATACAACCCCATAACTAACTGGCCCTAAAACCCAAAACCTTCTATCGCCATCTTAACAACGCTAACTGTCAACAAACATCCCGTCATCCGTCTTTCCCCTTCACAGCGAAACGAACGAACGAACGAACGGACTTTATTTTCAAAGGGTAACAAATTGGGCACGCAGGTACGTCTTACCCTCGGCCCTTCCAATCACTCATCTTTCGTTCATCAATAGTGCATAGGAAAAACATTGTCAAATGAATTTTGTAAACATACAAAATGCATATTACCATGTTATGAGACACATCCACCACCCATCCACACATCCCCCCATTCAACCACACATCCCCCACCCAACCACACACACGCACCCCAGGCACACATACATTCCCCTATCCATCCACTACATCCATTACATCACCACACCTACAAATCTCCCCACCCACACACACTCCCACCAACCACACACCCCATCCACCAACACCCCAAGCACACATACAATCCCCAACCCACACATCCCCCACTAACACAATCTCCCAACCCACTCAATATCCTCCACCCGTCCCATTACCCACCAACAATCACCCACCCACATATTCTCCTCCACCCAAACACCTTCAACCACACAGCCAAACACACATCCATCAAACACACATCCCCCACGCGCACACACATCTCCCCGCCATCTCACGTATCGCGCACCTACCCACACACCAATACCACACCCACCCACATAAACTCCCATCTTCCCCAGCCCACTCACAAATCCCGAGCCCACTCAAACAAACATCCCCCACCACCTCCTAACTACACACACTCACTCACCCACATATCCTCTACCCATCCACACATCCTCCACCCACCATTCCGCAACCAAACATCCCTTAACCACACATCCCTTAACCACACATCCCTTAACCACACACCCTTACCCGTACACAGTCACCCACCCACACATCCTCTGCTCACCCACCCACCCAACCCCCAGTCACACATCCCTTAACCACACACCCATACCCATATACACACACATCCCCATCCACACACACATCTCCCCACCCATACACACATCCCTCACACACATCCCCACCCACCAACACACCCCTCATTCACAATCGCACACCTCCCATACACGCACACCCAACCCACACACACATCCCCAACCCATACACTCATCCCCCTAACACATCCCTCCACACACGTACTTATCCTCCAACCACTAACACCCACACATCCCTCACCCAATCATCAACACATACATCTCCCATCTACCCACCCACACTCACACACCCCAACCACCTATCCAAACACACAACCCCCACCCTCACACACATCAACACCCACCTGCACACCCACACCCAACCACACCCAACCACACCCCCACCCACCCATACACACATGCTTTATCCACACCCATCTTCATTCCCACACAACACCACACCCACACACATCCCCAAGACACACCCTCACCACCCACACATAATCCTCCATCCAGCCACACACACACCTCACCCACCCAGACACATCCCCTTCCCACACACACATCCCCACACCCATCACCCACACCAATCACACACACATCCCCAACCCACACACATCTCCACACCCCCCCACACACACATTAACCCACATATCTCTCACCTACACACCCACCCACACACACACACACACTCCCCACCCATCCACCCAAACATCCCACATCCACCCACATCCCTCACCCACACTCACATCCTCACACCCACAACCACCCCCACCTGCACACATCTCCCACACATCTCCCACACCCACATCCGCCCACCCACATATATATCCCCCACCCATCCCATAACCCACCAACAATCATCCACCCACATATCCTCCTCCATCCACTCACCCACAACCGCCTAGCCAAAACACATCCCCCACCCACACACACACACATCTCCCTGCCAACCCATACATCCCGCACGTACGAACACACAAACTTCGCACCCACCCACAGAATCCCACCCCGCCCACCCACACAACCTGAGCCCACCCACATACACCACGAATCCACCCACACACACATCCCCCACTATCCCCAACCTACTATTATGAACAAACTCCCACATTTTACAAGCACATACAGTGACGATTGTCGTGAGCATTCTCGCACAATTGTAGAAAAATTTAGAAAAATTGTAATATACATTTTGTAACGTAAAAATTAGTGATGCAATTCAACTCTCTCTCTCTCTCTCTCTCTCTCTCTCTCTCTCTCTCTCTCTCTCTCTCTCTCTCTCTCTCTCTCTCTCTCTTTCTCTCTCTCTCGCTCTTTCTCTCTCTCTCTCTCTCTCGCTGTCTCTCTCTTCTTACACACACACACATACACATATATATACACACACAGAGACACACACACTTACAATTCCTTACTCACTCACACTCACTAACTCTCTCACTCACATACAGTAGTGTGCATGCGATTATAGTATACATGATAAAATCAAGTGGCATACAAAATGATACCTCGTAATATGAAAGATGAGAATACATAAAAAATATGGAATAGCATGTTACATGACATGCGTGCGCTCAACTCTCTCTCTCTCTCTCTCTCTCTCTCTCTCTCTCTCTCTCTCTCTCTCTCTCTCTCGACATACACACACCCTCACACTCATTCACTCTCTCTCACTCTCACTCACACTCACTAACTCTCTCACTCACTCTACAGTAATTTACATGTGTTCATTTTATACATATTAAAATCAGTTGGCATTCAAAATGATAATATGAAAATGAGAATACACAGAAATCTGGAATAGATGGTTAGATGACATGCGTGCGATCAAATCTCTCTCTCTCTCTCTCTCTCTCTCTCTCTCTCTCTCTCTCTCTCTCTCTCTCTCTCTCTCTCTCTCTCTCTCACATCGATCTACACATACACGCTGCCTCACATAATCACTGAAACTAATATGAATAAACTCCCACACTTTTCACACGTACACACTGTTGACTATCGTGAGCATCCTCACAGAACATTCAAAATTGGGAAAAATGGAAAATATATAAAATGGTGATGAAAATATGGTATTCATGGTATGGTAAATATGCTGTATTTTAGCAAATTGGTAAACGTTTTGTGCTATTTTCTTGGTAAGGACGTGAACATGAGAGCTCCAGTTTAAATGTCTGTCAATTAAAAGACCTAATGTTTCATTTACATTAATTATAGGTAACGTGTCAACATGGAGCTCGAGCGGTGTCCCAGTTATGGCTAGGGTCTGAAGTTTTTGTCTGGTCGTCATTAGCATGGATTTGGTTTTGTCGATATTAATTAACATGCGATTTTCATTGCTCCATCTACTAAGGTTATCAAGTTCGTTTTGTAAAGAGCTCTCTAAGTCACTAAGGCTCTCTTGACTAGTGTATATAGTGCAGTCGTCCGCAAATAGGTCACACGAAGTATTGAGGTATAAAGGAAGATCGTTAATATAAACTGCAAAAAGCAGCGGACCTAGTATTAAGCCCTGAAGCACACCAATATTAAGCTGTGTGGGTCTTGATAGACAGTTATTGAAGGACAAGACTTGTTGTCTGTCGGATAGAAATGACGTAACTATGTTCACCATATTGGTGCTTGTCTTCGTTTGTTTTAGTTTTCTAATTAAAATATCATGATCTACCATATCAAAAGCTTTTTTTAAAGTCTACAAACACCGCTCCACAAATTCTACCGTTGTTGATGTTTAAGTGCCAGTTATCGGTCATTTTTGTTAGAGCACTATGGCAAGAATATTTAGGTCGAAACCCAGATTGACTGATAATTATTATATCGTTGTTAATTAAATGGTGTAACATTATTTTATGAATGTGTTTTTCTAGTAGTTTTGATAGCGACGATAGTAAGGAAATAAGTCTATAATTACCCAAAACGCTATTATCGATTGAGCCATTTTTAAGTAGCGGAAACACTTTAGCAATTTTAAATGCAGATGGAAAATAGTTTTTGGCCAGGCACTGGTTGTATATGAACGTTAAGGACTCACTAATGACTGGTGCTGCACAACGAAGAATTCTATTGCTGATACCATCTAGGCCGTGTGAATTTGTTGATTTGAGGTTTAAGAGATATTTATAACATTAGATATGCAGAAGATACAGTATTGATTGCAGACAATGCACAGGATCTGCAACAATTAGTAGACGCTGTGGTTGTACACAGTGAGCAGCTGGGGTTGGAATTAAATTGTAGGAAGACACAGGTTATGGTCGTCACTAGGAAGAACGAAGTACCACAATGTAATATACAAGTAAATGGGAATATTCTTCAACAAGTGAATCGGTTCAATTATCTCGGAACAGTCATAACATCTGATGGCAGATGCCTTGAAGAAATTAGAACAAGAATCGCCATTGCGAAAGTAGCCTTTAGCAAGATGAAAAACATTCTGACCAATAAAATGATGTCAATCGAAACGAGAAAAAGAGTGTTGAGGGGGTACATAGAGCCTGTTCTTTTGTATGGATGTGAAACTTGGACAATGTGCAGTCAAGCTGAAAAACATCTGATGGCTGCAGAAATGTGGTTTCTGAGGAAAATGCAAAGAATACCATGGACAGATAGAAAAACCAATGACAAAGTACTACAAGAGACAAATGAAAATCGTAGATTGATTAGAGAAATTAGACGTAGACAGTCAAAATTTTTTGGACATGTTATGAGAAGAAATGGATTGGAGAACTTAGTGACAACTGGCAAGATCGAAGGGAACAGACCAAGAGGAAGACCGAGAGGAAAATACCTGGATGGTTTGGCCACATGGCATGGACGAGACAGGAACACTGAGCTGATCCACGACTCTGGTGATCGAGTGAAATGGCGAATCATGACCGCCCACGCTTTCCGGCATGGCACATGATTGATTGATTGATTCTTGTGGTTCGGTGTGTTTCCGGCACAAATAAATTTCCTACCGGTTTCCTGAACCTGTCCTAGGTTCATCCTTATTTGAACAGATTGATGTTAAGTAACACGCACAGAACACATAATTGATTGAATATTGTCATGATGTACGGCATGAGACACAGGACTGAACCCAGAGTCTTCGTGACTTGTTTCAGTGTTTTTCTCATGCGTTGCATGAGGTTTTATCTATATATATAAGTTCTCTGAATTAGGAAGGAGAGTTATATTTCGTACATGATGCTCGGGGGTTTGGAGTGGCTGTCATGTGAAAATATTTTTATTTTATCCATCTGTCGAGGCATATTTCTATGCGATTTTCATTAAGTATTATATTCCCAAAGAGTAAAGGCTTGTTAAAGTACGACCACATGTGAATTGCATCAGACTCATCATTTCTGGACATGACTTATAGATTACAGATGTATACATAATAGGTAAATGTGTTAATCACATTTAAATCTGCAGTAGGGTATTTGCCATGCCACAGAAAGTAATGAGTTTGATTTCACACGCATAAAACAAGAATAGATAAAAAGATAATACTTATTACACCTACACATACAAGAAGGAAATGCACCAAAGTAGCGTAATAAAAGTACGTTACGACGAGGCATCATTTAACAACCCAAAGGATACAATTTCACTTTGGCTCTGAACCTTGAGACAGACACTTTACCTTTTTGAAACAGCACACACACGCGCGCGCACGCGCGCACGCACGCACGCACGCACGCATACACACACACCCCAGAAACCAGTAGTCATTGTCAAGAACCCTTACGATCCACATTAAGACATACAAGTTAACAGCCAGGGCGCCTACACGAAACGATAGACAACGCACGTGCCAACACAATAGATACTCACACCACCATGCAGGCCAGTTGTATTTGGTTCAACCACAGTCAGACAGAGAGAAACGACCTGTAAAAGACTGTTGGGCATTCTGCGCATTATGCATATGGCCGCAAGTTGATACGGTGACAAACGTGCTCCTCATGCGAAATAAACTAGATAGGGAGCTGCGGCCGGCTGATGGATACTGTGTAATGTGATTGATTGTGCATAACATGAACATGTTCTCATCGTGGGTCTGACGGCCCTTCGGTGATTGAGGTGTTACCTTGTGATGATCATCCTCCTAGACATTCCAGACAAGAAATAAAGAGTCACCAGAAGTGACAAGACGAAACAACAAGAATAGAAGAGGAAAATTTGATCACACAATCACCCAATTGAACGATCGTACACACCAATCCCCCTACAACCCTTCCTCAACTGTCATCCCATGACAGTAGGAATGTTACGCCACTACGGTCCCTTCCACTTCTGTAGTGATGGTTACGAATTGAGATTTTACAACCTTTGTAGAAACCCGACTGTTCGCTTTGTGCGTTGGCGGCTCTACTAACATAATGCTGTGTCATAGAATTGTAAACGCCGAGCAGTGCAGTAAAGTTTTATTTTTCTATCTTTTCATTCTTTTTGAGTTTGTATTCAGTTCTTAAGGAATGAAACATAAATTCGTATATTGCAAAGGCGTTTCGTCACACTACCTTATTCCCGAGACGAAGATTTTATTTTTATGGACCATATGGCTGCAGAGCTGTGCCAGTTGCATTCATGTTGGTAGCAGAATACTTTCTGGGAAGACACAAGCGGCTGGTTTGAGACTAACCACATCACCCATTGAAAACTACAAGACAATAAAATATGAACCCAACATCACACACACAGTTTGCCGCATTACGTGGAACACAAACAGTATGATAAATTCCTGAGCAGAAACACGTTCTTTCTCCACAAACATGAACGTGCCTATCCTGTCTCAATTGTGTACTGCCATATCCTGCTACAGCATTGTCGTATTGTAAATGGATGTGTATGTGTGTGTGGGTGTATGTGTGTGTGTTTATATATATATGTGTGTGCATGTGCGTGTATGTATGTGTTTATGCATGTATGTATGTGAATATGCATGTGTGTATGTACATGTATGTGTTTGCATGTGTGTATGTGTATCTGCGTATGTGTGTATGTCCATGTATATGTATGTGTGTATGTGTGTTACATGTGTATAAGCATGTGTGTACTGTGTGTATGTTTGTGTGTATGAGTGTGTGTGTAATTGTGTATAAGTATGTGTATGTGTATGTGTATGTACGTGTGTATGTATGTGTGTATGTATGTGTATGTGTATTCGTGTATGTATGTGTATATGTTTGTGTGTATGTATGCATGCATGCATTAGTGTATGCGAAGAAGTGTGTATTTGTATGTTATTGAGTGAGTGCATAACCGTGAGAGTTTGTGCACATGATGTAAGTATTTTGCAGGTATATACGTGTGCGCGTGTTTATGAGTGTGCCTGTGTACGTGTGTCTGCCTGTCTCATAACATGGTAATATGCATTGTCTATGTTTACAACATCCAATTGACATAGTTGCTTTCCTGTGTCAATGTGTCATGCACTGTTGATGAACGAAAGATGAGTAATTGGAAGGGCCGAATGTATAACCCTTTGAAAATAAAGATTGTTCGTTCGTTCGTGCTCATTCGCATTACATAGAATCGGTGTCTTTAATTTAATTGTATACAAACTGACTGCAACATGGAATGAATGAAACAACCAGGTTCACGTTCGTGAAGTTGTCAGACAGTCTCTGCACATCAGCACATGGACTTACCCTTGGCGTGATGTTCCTGTGCAGTATGTTCTGGCTGTGGATGTATTCCAGAGCTTCACAAAGTTGACGAAGTATCGTGACAATCTGGAAGCACAAAAGTTCACGTAAATGTGATCGCAGCGGCAACAGATGTAGAGACACTATTGTCCTCGGTTTGGGCTTTCATACTAACGGCATCCTGGGAAGACACTTGTCTGGCTAAAATAATGGAGGATGGGTCATGGTCCCCAGTGTGATGGAGTTGGAGAAGGATTCAAAGTTTGCAATCTACGAAGCTGAAAGAGATTCAAAGAAATCTTCCATGATGATTGTAGGCAATCCGTACGCATGTCTTGCATTCACCGCCTGGAGAGCTAACGAGCATGCTGGGCAGGAATGTTTCTTGCCTACGGGGAAGGAATTAACTCACTAACATCTTAGGGTGTATCCATGCCATCGATTGTCTTCTTCGTTAACCTAAATGTGCTCAAAAATAGCAGCAGTCAACTTGAGCTTGTCCCGCATCTCCATAGTCTGTCCTTAAATGCAGATGCAGCGAATGTAGACCTTGTTTGTGTTCGTTGGCTTGAGCTCCAACGCGAAGTCCTGTATGTCGGATGAAGACATCCTGTTGTCCAACATCAGCGTGATGTCATACAGGACCTGAGGTTTGCGTGAGTATCCGTTGTCCCATGTCTGGCTTATTGGTGTGCAGACTGGTGGTTCCTCGCCGTACAGGCAGACACTCTCCGACTTCGGAGGAATCAGCGATCCTACTACGTTAGCCAGGACCCCGAAGGGACCTGTTGCCCAGGATGCACGACTAGGACGTGTTAGTAGGTCTTGGCCAGTATAAAACCTGGCCCTGGTGCCTTGGAAACACCTCTGCGTCCCAATATAGACCTAAGTAATCTCTTCAGCAGTTAGACTCTCTTGTGGCCAATGTTTAGCCTTCATGTTACCAATTCCAAAGTTACAATCATCAGTATTCCCTATCGTTAGTTAATGAAACAATTGGTATTTCGGCATCTTATGTTCTGTGCGGAGTCTGGAGATTGCTACTTGTCCACTTTAGTCATTTGCAGGATCTTTCTGGTGGCATGAATGCTCTGATTTTCACTTGATTCTATAAGTGCTTTATATAAACCTCATTGTCTCATTGTGGGATATTAGAGACATTAGACGTAGACAGTCACAATTTTTTTGGCATGTTATGAGAAGAAATGATTTGGAGAACTTGGTGACAGCTGGTAAGATCGAGGGGAACAGACCAAGGGGACGACCTAGAAGCAAGTACCTGGATGGCTTGGCCTTGTGACATGGTCTAGACAGAAACACGGAGCTGATCCACGACTCTGGTGATCGAGTGAGATGGCAGAACATGAACGCCCACGCTTACCGGCATGGCACATGATGGATGGATGGATGGATGGGGATATGTCTAAATCAGGACGAGGTAGTTTTCCATATACCTTTATCAATTTACCAGCCTCTTCATTTCCATGAATGTTGCAATGTTCCGAGATCCATTATCTGGCAATCCTTGTGGATTTCTGAAGTGGATTAATGATCTTAAGTCTGCTGGTTCTGCACTGTTGTGCTATTCAGTACTGAGACTGCTTGCTGCTTTGGCATCTGCTAAGAGAGCTATGTGTTTCTCGTTATTTTTCTGTCAACATTTCTGTTGCAGTTTTCATGGTCTCTATTTCTGTTCTGGAGTTATTTGATTCTTCTAACACTGAAAAGTTTGCTTCATTATATTGTTAGCTGTACTAATATGTTCTGCGGAAGTCCAAATGACTATCTCATCTGGAAAGGATATAGTGTGTAGTTTAGTCTGGCTGCAAAATGTTCTCTAATCCCATTTATATATGCCGAGAACACCGTTGCTGATAGAGCTTCTCCCTTGGAGATACTTTGCTCCAAAAGCCATCTTATTGCTACTTTGTCCTTGTATTTTTTTTTTTTTTTTGGCAGTTCTGTTATCAAGATAAGGGGTGACCCATCAACACATTTTTCAATTCATTCATTCAATAGCAGTCCCTTGCAGAACTTCGCTCCCATAACAACTGTCCGGAAAACTTCTCGGTCATAAGCAAGATGTCCCGCGTCCGATACACCCATCCGAAGGTCATTAGCCACATCCAGCACCCATCTTCCTTTGACCTTCCTCTTTTTCTCTTCCCAGGCATGTAACCCTTCATTATTGTTCTCTCCAAACGTTCATGACATTTCAAGTGATCAAACTATTTCACTTGTCTTTATTTTATCGTCTTTAGTAGTCAACCTTCTGTGATATGTTTTTTCACAAGCCATCAACGTCACTGTGAATATTTCCCGCAATACCATTTCAAAATTACCACCGAAACAGTGCTGGTTTGTTCCACACTTCTAAAATCCAAATTTTACAAGAACAGACTGATGTTCGACGTGATAGCCAAAAACCTGGAGGGGAAAAAGCAACATAAAAAGACGAACAACCGGAACACGGCCTGTTTACAGCAACCACGCACGGGACAGAAAAGATCTGAGATAGTTGATGGAGTGAGAGCACCCTCCCAATCGAATAGTAAAATATAACATTGTTTGATTAATAAGAGGAGGAAAGCCTCAGCCAACAAAGACATCGTATTTGGGAAAACAAATCCAGGGCAGATCTTGAAACCTTCTGTCGACGTGTAGTGAAGCCATGCAACCTAATGAAGGTTAAAAACAATAAGGATTTAGGTTAGTTTAGTCTGTGAGTCTGTTTCCCGAGAAGAGTTGGTAAGTCAATGTGTTGTAAACCACGTGATTAGTCCTTAAGAAATTAATTTTGTAGAAACTAAATATTATATTCAGTTATCATAGTCATGGATAAACTATACATTAGGATAAACCACAATGAGTTTCTGTTTTTCCCAGTCAAACAACTTATTTATGTGTAAGCATTAGACCTAAGTTGTACATTTTATTTCTTAAGTAGTTAAACTCAGTCAGAAGTGATTTAGAAGTTGGTGAGTAACTTAAGATTTAGGAATCTAAGAATACTTAGCTCACTAAGAAGATACTACCATCGATATGATTTTCTCACTCCGGCAGCTCCAAGAGAAGTGTAGAGAACAGAAGAAGCCATTATATATTGCCTTCATCGACCTCACAAAGGCATTTGACCTCGTGAGCAGAAGCGGCCTTTTCAAGGTCCTTGAAAAGGTTGGATGTCCACCCACCCTTCTTAGTCTCGTGAAATCATTTCACGAAAACATGCAGGGGAACATTTTATTTGACGGCTCAACATCCCAGTCATTCAGCATCAGCAGCGGAGTAAAGCTGGGCTGCGTGCTTGCTCCTACACTCTTTGGTATCTTCTTCGCCGTTCTCTTAAGGCGGGCATTTGGGACTGCCACTAAAGGCATATACCTCCACACAAGATCTGATGACAAACTTATTAACCCATCAAGACTCAAGGCAAAGACCAAAATAAGATCAAGATGCGTAAGAGAACTACTTTTTGCAGATGATGCAGCACTGACTACTCATACAGCAGAAGCTCTCCAACGGCTCATTGATCATTTTGCAGCCGCCTGCAAAGACTTTGGGCTCACCATTAGCCTAAATAAAATACAGGTGATGGAAAAAGATGCTGGTGCACCTCCGTCAATCAAAATTTCTAATTACGAATTGAAGGTCGTCCACGGGTTTGTGTATTTGGGGTCGACAATATCAAATAATCTTTCATTAGAGACAGAAATCGACAGACGCATTGGAAAGGCAGCCACAGCATTTTCCAGGCTAGCTAAAAGAGTTTGGGAGAATAATAGACTAACAGAGCGTAAAAAAGCTCAAGTATATAAAGCGTGTGTTGTTAACACACTACTCTATGGGTCTGAATCCTGGACCCTGTACTCAAGACAGGAAAGAAAGTTGAATTCCTTCCATATGAGATGTCTGAGACGTATCCTGTGCATAACATGGAAAGACCACATAACAAACAAACATGTGCTTGAAAGAGCAGATATTACCACAGTGCATACCCTCCTCAAGCAGAGACGCCTCCGGTGGCTGGGTCACGTATCTCGAATGGAGGATGAGAGTATTCCCAAAGACCTCCTATACGGAAAACTAGCCACAGGAAAGAGGCCAACCGGAAGACCCCAAATGCGATATAGGGATGTGTGTAAACAACATATGAAAACCCTTGGAATAGATCCAGACACGTGGGAAACAGTTGTAACAGACAGATGCTCCTGAACGAAATGGACTGGTGCTCTTTGAGCGCAATCTGATCCAACAGAATGAGGATAGGCGGCACATGCTTAAAACGCAGTCACTTACTGCAGGACTTGCCTCGTATTACAGATGCGAAAACTGTGACAGGGATTTTCACTCTCGCATTGGACTATACAGTCACCAGTGGTGCTACCAGGTACCTCCCAAGTGGCACAACTCTATAGTCCTTCAAGACTGAAAGAGACCTACTACTACTACTAAGAAGATACTATTTTAAATGCGAAAACACTGGTAAGACAAAGTAGTGTAATGTGTAATAGTCAAGTAGATTTTTCACATAAACACATGAAAAGTCAAGTAGTTTGTTTCCATGAGCACATAGGAGCCAAATAGATATCTATATGTATCATAATTGTATGGGTTGAGTCAAAGGTATTTTCATTGTTGTTAAATATGCGGATTTATCATTTGTGAGGAACGTAACAATGCCAAATCATCACCCCTGCAAGTGTGGTTATGATGGATGATAAATGAATGTGGACTGGATATATCACATAATTCTGTGTATTTGATGAGAACATGTGATGATCCATGTGTATTTTCATTATTGTTAAACATGAGGAATCATCATTTGTGACTCTCATAATTATGCCTAATGATCACATAATTCTATGTAACTGATGAAAGCATGCCTATGGTGATTCATGGGTGATTTCATTATTGTTAAACAGGTGTGAATGTATCATTTGTGAACCACATCAGTATGACTAATTATCATCCAGGAAAATATTCTAATTTCTGATGAAGGATGATGGGATGATTGAGATTCCATTGTAATGTCATTGTGTTGAATCAGTGAATGTATTCTTTGTAAAGCACATACATATGCTTAAATGTCATCCATACAGATATGATTGTGTCTGATGAATGATTGGGGAAGGATTAGGATTTCATTGTGATGTCAATGGTGTTAACATTTAAAGTTACCATTGAGAAATCACATAAGTATAATTACTTATCTTACATGCAAGTATGAGAATGATTTCTGATGAATGAGTGAAATGATCATCCATGCACATATGAATATTATGTCTGTTGAATGAGGAGAATGAGTGAGATGAAGTAACATGCTGAGAAGGAGTATAAGCTAACAATCAATCTCATGATAGAAGGCAACTTTGATTTGTAATGCTCTGTCTATCAGCAGAGAATATGTTCGGCGTAGCCCATACACTACTTAATAATTTAGTGCACTCCGACGCATGGCACCACTTGTATTAATATCACTCATGGTACCATCATCTGGTTGGTGTCCTAAGCACGACACAACCCATATTACATATCACGCATACTACAGGCATCTGGTTTTGTGTCCTGGGTGACTGATCCAATTAGATCCAGACCTGACTTTGGTGAATGAAGCAGCTTGACTGCGTGAGGCAGCTGGTAGAGTGGGGCCAAATACTAGTCACAAGCAACTTCCTGCAGATTTCTTCTACCCAAAAAAGGACAGGTATCCGTGAGAACTTAGTCTATGTGCGGAGGTAGATAAATCAGTGAGCCACTAACCCGTATCCTGGAACAAAAGAACTCTATGGAAACTATCACATATATTGCCGCCGAGGTCCAAGAACTTGAAGGGTGACAAATCCGAATGAATACAGTTGTTTTCCCTCAAAGTATACATAGGCCACAACCAGAGGCACAATAACTCTTTTGCAAGACTGTTTCAATACGGATGGCGATAGATCTTATAGTGGGCACACCCAAGAAACAAAAATGTAGTTAGAGATGAAAATGTATATAATCTTGTTATATTAATGCACTGATTATGTATGTTTATGACATTATTGTTCAATAACACTAGTTAAGTGTAATAAATTTGAAAATAAAGGTCATTGTCTCCTTTGAGAGTTCTCTTGTCTTAGTAAAATTGTTTTAATTAACACTCTAGATTAATAATTATTTAGTTGTTAGAGGAGAGGCAAGGAACCATCAAAAGGTAATGTTGGGGATACACAGAAAACTTTTCATTAGTTTCCTGGAGGTATTCCTTGGATCTCCGAAACTCTATTTAGGGTCTCAATCCACTGAGCCAGTAAAAGCTAAATTAATTATAACGGGCTGGATCACATTGAGAAAGAGGAACATAGTATCCTTTATCTCTTTGGGGTTGCCCCATCAACCATACATCCGACACCTTCTTCAATATTCATCTCTTGTCGTGTGGATGCATTTGTTCTTTTCTGTATCCAATAAATTCATATAACCTGTGCAAAGCATTTATACTCTATTCAGCTTGTTTAGTAAATGTCCAGGTCTCATACGTGTATGTTGCAATGGGAAAGATGCATGCTCTTTAAAATCTAACTTTTGTAGTTCTATCTGTTCCACTCCACAATTTATACATTTATCTTATCTTTTGAAGAGCAATTTCTTTCATTGTATCACCATTGTTGATAATCAATGACCCATGGATATTCAAAATTTTCCATCACCTCCAACTTTTCCTCATTAACATATATTTATTTTTCCATAGTAGTTGTATCTGTATGCATTATCACAGCTTTTGATATGTTAAGATATAAGTTGTGATTTTCACTATTATTTTGGGGTTATTGGGTTTTCTATGCCATTCTGTGTTGTGGATAGCAATACTGTATCATCTGCATATCAAATCTCTGGTGTTTCATTACCACCAATATTTAGGGCATCATATTGCTCACTGTTTATATCATCTCTTACATTTCTCATTATATTTTCGGCGTACAGGTTAAACACATAGCGAGACAACACACAGCCCTGACGGACTCCTTGCTTGATGTCAAAACAATATGATGTCTCGCCATCTATTCCAACCACTGCTTGTTGGTCTAGATGGAGCATTTTTATGAGTTGTACTAAGTTTGATGGAATACCCATATTCCTCATGATTTCCCAAAGTTGCTGATGTTGTACACAGTCAAATGCCTTTGAATAATCCACAAAACATAAGAATAGGTTTACATTAAATTCTCTGCACTTCTTCATTATTAAATGCTTGTTGAGTATGTGATCTCTTGTTCCTCTTCCTTGTCTGAATCCAGCCTGAACCACGTTAATCTCTTCTTCCAATTTCTTACGAAGTCTTCCCATTATGATTTTTAGTAGAATTTTACTTGCATGACTGATCAGGGCAACAGTTCTATAGTTGGTGCATAATTTCAGGTTGCCCTTTTTTGGTATTGGAATGATAATAGTTCTCTTCCAATCTTTTGGCCATATACCATATTTCCAAATCTTTGTACATAATGCGTGATAGATGTGTATGCTTTTTCTCCTCCCGCTTTAATTAGTTCAGCTGTTATCTCATCACATCTTGGTGATTTACCATTCCTCCGGTTCTTTATTGCACATGCAATTTCATCTAATAAGGGTTTAGGTTCTGCCTCTGTTGTTTTCCATAAGCCTACATTTTTTAGATGGTAATTTTACTTTCAATCCAACCTTTTATACTTTATCAAATATTTTTTTTTAAATCTACCCAGACTGCTAGTGTGTGTGTGTTTTGTTTTTTTTCTCCTGGAAGGCATCAGCTATTTTCAGGGCTCCATGAGATATTTGAACTTCAGTAGATCTGTACTTGTGAATCCTTCGTGTTGTGGAGATAAGATGTGTTATTCTCCCAGATTCCACAATAGCTCGCCGCAGATAGCGCGTTCTACAAGAAAGTTTTTTGGCAGAGTAAAACATGAATGACTAATTACATGCCTTCAAGATATAGGAGTCGACGGAAAGGTCATCGAACTAATTATAACTTGTTCTGAGAACACGTGATTCATCATCATAAAGTGCCCTACCGGCTGGCATAGGCGTTCATGGCTCTTCACAGATCTCGTTCTATGGTGTTCTGGGTTAACTCTGCTGCTGACATTCCTCCATGCCACCTTCTAAATCCATCCAGAGTCATTTCTCTTGGTCTGCCTCTGCCTCTCTTCCCCTTGACCTTTCAAGTTGTCATGATGTTCTCCAATGCCTCTCTTCTCATCACATGACCAAAGAAAGCTGTTTGTCTCTTTCTTATTGTTGTATATAGTGTTCTAGTTTCATTAGCCTCTTTCAGGCAATCGTTGTTAGTTACTCTGGCAGTCCAAGGAATTCGCAATATTCGTTTCAAAAACCACATCTCTCTTGCTTCTAAGTTCTTCCTGATTTGTTCATTTACATTCCAAGATTAACTACCATACAGCAAAACTGGTTCTATATAGCATTTTAGCACTCTCTTTCTTACATTCATTGATAGCGACTTATTGCATAAGATACTCTTCATTTTCTGAAATGCGGCCTTTGCCTGCCCTATTCTGCTCCTAATCTCTGTTGTACATCTTCCATCTGATGTTATAAATGCCCCTAGGTATCTAAAATTATCCACTTGGTTAAGAACTGTCCCTTCTATTTCTATGTCACATTTTGGTGTCACCATTTTCTTTCATATCACCATTGTTACTGTTTTCTTGCTAAGTCAAGTCCCAAAGGTTAAGGGTCTGGCCACCGCTCGCCTCCTGCTCGTGGGGGGGAGGTCTCGGAGGTTTGACGCTGAGCCGCCAGCGTCTGCAGCCTACCTTGTTCCAGACGTATTGGTTATCTATTCCTCTAGATCAAACAAGGCAAGGCCGAGAGCGGGAACATGTCGTTTGGGCACCACATGTTCACTGAAGCTCTGCCCAGGCATTGTGAGATGGAATTTTGGCCAAATTGCAGTCCATATACTTTGGTCTGTCAAGACTGCAAGGTGTCACTCACTGTTTTCTTGATATTCAAGGAGAGTCCTTTCTTTGCACTCCCTGTTACTACAATGTGATTAGATACTGAAATAATTATTTGTCGCCTATGGAGATAAAAAGAGTCGTACGGCAGGGTTGCGTGTTGTCCCCAAGCCTCATCAAATTGTACACAGAAAGGAGTTTCAACAAGTCGAACTGCCTGGAGTTGAGTTGAGTTGAGTTAAGAACCGACATCACTGCACTCAGGACATTCCCATGTGTGCTCCGTCCTCTCGTTCAACAGCCAGCGAAGAGTCATACTACAAATCGTTCCTACCGCTATCTGATTAAAAGTTCTTCTGGTCTTCACTTTCAGTTTTGAGATTCTTCCAGAACCCCTGCCGATCCCCCGTAATCTCAGTCTTTCCACATATGGGTTTTCAATCTGTTCCTTCGCCTTCTCCACCTGGTCCCACAAGCGCACGACCACCTCCCCCTTGTCCATAGGCAATCTGCCACCAATTGCCTGGACTTAACATTAAAGGAAGAATCATAAATACCCCTAATCATCCTGGAGGTACAGTGTAACTAGCAGAAAGCGAGCAAGAGTTATAAAATCTAGCAACTAACCAGGCATAGAGGAGAATGTGGCTTAGATATTTACATCCAAAATATGAAAACTATATATGATAATTGGCAGTGGAAAGGAGATGCAATCAATGAACAATATACTAAACAGGTAGATACTGGATCAACTAATAAGTTTCTTGAGATGTGGATATACAGAAGACTATACATTTTAAGCAGATGGACAGATGGGTAGAACACTATTTGGAGCTTTACTCAAGTGAGACCAAACTAGCGGATGATGCCCTCAACGCGATAGAGGCTCTACCAACTCTTGACCACCTTGACACACTTCCCACCATAACAGAAGTTAATTGTGCTATAAATGAACTTGCATCTGGCAAGGCTCCAGGTAAGGATGGAATTCCAATAGAGGTTATCAGGAGTGGGTAAGACACACTCACTCTACAGATCCACCAGTTAATAGAGCTATTATAACGGAGTCTCTATGATAGGGGATCTAGATGGGTGTGCAAGGGAAAGGGTCTAGTATTCAACAATGCACGGGTGAGCACCCCGCTGGGACGTAACTAGGGAATGTCACGCTGTGACGTGAGGGTAGAGAACAAGTTAGTTACCAACTATAGCTTTTGCCGGCAAGACGTGATGTCAACATCTGGAGAGAGAGTCAGTGTATATTCGATAATGTCAACTGTAATGAGCAAATAAAGTGAGACTCCCAGAAACTACTGCCATGACTTCTCGTTTGCTCTATTTACACCTCATCACCTTAGTCTCCAACACTGTTATACTTTGCTGGCGAGAAGGACAAGTCCCACAGGATTTCAAAGATTCAAGCATCATAACACTGTACAAGAATAAGGGCGATCTGAGCGACTGCAACAACTATAGGGGTATCTCAATTCTGTGTATTGTTGGAAAAGTATTTGCCAGAATTGTTCTGCGCAGACTTCAAGTCCTAGGAGATCAAGTCTACCCCTAATCACAGTGCGGCTTTCGACAGAACCGGTCTGCCATTGATATGATATTCTCATCGCGACAAATGCAAGAAAAATGCCGTGAACAGAATCAACCACTGTTTATTGCCTTCCTCGACCTCAGAAAGGCATTTGATTTGGTCAGTCGTGAGCGTCTGTTCAAGGCAGTATAGAAGATTGGCTGCACACCAACTCTTCTGTCCATTGTGGAATCGTTCCACACAGGCATGGAGGGTACAATATAGTTTGATGGTGCAACTTCAGAGGAGTTTGAAATCAAGAGTGGAGTTAAGCAAGGTTGTGTACTAGCTCCCACCCTCTTTGGAATATACTTTTCACTTCTACTGAAATATGCCTTTCGTGATCAGGATGGTGGTATATACATTCACTCACGCTCAGATAGTGGCCTCTACAATGCTCACAGATTGAAGGCCAAGACCAAAATTATTAGGGTACTGATCAGAGAGTTGCTTTTTGCAGATGATTCTGCAGTTACGACCCACTCTGAGGAAGACTTACAATGTCTACTATCTGCATTCTCCACTGCTTGTTCTGAATTGGGTTTAATAATTAGCAAAATGAAGACACAGATTATGTCACAAGGTGCACATGGGGTACCATCAATCTTTATTGACGACGCCGAACTAGAAATGATAGACCATTTTACATATCTAGGATCAGTGGTAAATAGCAAATTTTCCCTAGATCAGGAAATCAACATCCGGATTGGTAAGGCAGCAACAACAACGAACAGGTTAAGAAAAAGAGTCTGGGAGAACAGGAAGCTTACTGACAAATCAAAAGTCCTTGTCTATCAAGCCTGTGTCCTTAGTACTCTTCGTTATGGCAGTGAAACCTGGACAGGACAACACACTCACACCAAGAGAAACGTTTAAACAGCTTTCATATGCGGTGTCTGCGAAGAATTCTTGGTATTACGTGGCAAGACAAAATCACAAATACTGAAGTATTGGAAAGATCAGGTTGTGTGACGGTTTATTCCATGCTCAGTCTTCGTAGACTTAAATGGATAGGACATCTTAGGAGGATGGATGATGGTAGAATACCAAAGGACATCTTTTTTTGGTGAATTACAGATGGGTAAGAGATCTCAGGGTCGTCATCTACTACGATACAATGATGTGTGTAAGCGGGACAAGATTGATACAGGCATTGATAATGCACAGTGGGAGCAAGTCGCCGCTTAACGTGTTGCATGGAGGGCAAAGATCAGAAATGGAATAAAGACAAAGGAGAAAATTATTGCAGATAAGTCACACACCGAGCGTGTGAGACGTAAGATGGTGCATGATGGTGGAAATGACCACGTGTTGACATGCACCCACTGTGAACGGACATTTATAGCGCGAATTGGCCTTATCAGTCACATTCGCTACCGCCATAGGTAAAAGTTATTATGCCTTTTTAAAGCACAAACTATCGTCTGTCAAGACGGCAAGGTGCCAATGAATATCGCATTTCATGGAAACATGAATACAGAGGTACATATACAAATACATCAAAAGATAGTTGATGAAAGAAATAAAAAAGAGGCAAGTGAAATATTTTGACCACGTTTAAAGACATTTTAAAAACAATTTAGCTGCATTTACTTTACAGGACGTCGCAGTCAACCCCAGCACTGATTGGCTGCTCGTGATTTCTTGGCAAGTTTACGTTCAGTCGTTTGTCATTGCTTTCTGAACGATCGGCGTTCATACCATTGTATGACAACCAACGCAATGTCATCTGCTTCCAAATCAGTTACAGCTGTGTTTCTACGACACGGTGTGCGGGATTACGAATTACGCAAAAGAAATAATACACTTATAAAAAGCATAATGGCGGTGAAACATGCCTGGGTTCACTAACATTAAGGTGATTGCCCTTGGTAGCAATGGTACATATAAACAAGTTCACGGGGTTAAAGGGGCAGTCCCCAGGGAGGGCTGAAGAGAAGGGTAAAAAGACAAGTGGAAAACATTGTGGGGACAGTTGAGTTTTGGGAACCGACAGTAGAGGTCGGCGGTCCGGGAAATTGAAGGATAGCGGAGTTGGGAAGAGAGCTCCGACCGGTGTTTTTTGAGGGATAGTTAGTTGAAGTTTAGACCGAGAGAGGGTCGGATAGTTTGGTTGAGACCTAGACCCAGTGTGGGGTGGATCGAGTGAGTTCGGGCCAGGAAGAGTGGATAGTTAACTGTTGTAGTGGACGAGATTAAGTAGGCCTTGAGAAGGCAGTGTTATTCGAGTGTTCGGTTTTGATGAAGATATATTCTGAGAGAATTATTGTTCCTGGATTTATATGCTGTGTGTTTACGTGTTCGTTCATCATTAAAAGGAAATTATGTGCGCAAATTCATTCTTGTTCACTTACTGGTGGATGTGTGCTGCAGTGGTGACTTGTGGTGTGAGACATGTGGCTAACTCAGGTTCCACTCTGCAGTGATATAGAAGGAGCATTAAAATTTAGACAACGACCAATCTCATTCTGGTGCAAAAGAGATTGTGTCAGAGAGGTTATTTGAGGGCTACGTCCGGTCTAAGAACACGGTGCAATATAAAGTAATTAATGGGCACTCTTAATGTGGGCTCGTAGCTTACAGAGGATAATGAGTTCAGAGACATTAGTCGGGCGCCCACTTACATCTAGAATGGTATCACAACGAAACTGAGGTATCCAGCAGACGGCCCGTTTCAAAGGTGTCGGAGATTAACACAGAGTTCACGGGACACCTGGTGAAAATAACATTGCACACTCGGAGAGGGAGAGTGGACGGTGAATGGTTGTCCACAGTATAAAGACAGGGTTTACTCCTGTGCGAGAACTGGCTAGCAGATAAAATAGAGGCAGAGTCAAGGTCGGGTTGGCAGAAAGTCGGTGCTGTTTACGACAGTAGCAGGACAGTATTGCTGAAGCCAGTGTGTATGTGGCGAGGCCAACGCGCGGTGTGTTCGCAGGTCGACAGGTCAATTCAGCGCAGGTAAACAAAGAGGGTGGTGCGCCAGCGGCCAGGTACTGGGGAAATACATGTTTGGACACTCGCCCGGGGAGGGGAGTTATATGTGATGAAGTGTGGAACACACAGAGAAGTGACAATTGCTAGTCCACCGAGGAGGGGTGAAAGACGGTGGTAGGACAGTGAGTGTTTGTGTATAAATAAAATTTTCCAGTGTATCTGGACAAAGGGGGAACATTACTTCAGATCGCAACCAGATTCAGTGCGTGTTAATTGTTACAAAGAGAAACTGAGGTGACCTTGTGAGTCAAGGCCGTGTACGAGAGAATTTTACTGGGGGAAAAATTCCATTGGAATTACAAGATGACTCAGGTGACTGTCACAGCAGAACTAGATAAACAATATGTTTTGCACTGAAACCAGGATTTATGTTCATCGTTGTTAACGTCTTTGTGTTCTTGTCATCATAGTGTCACCGGGAAATAGCCCACAACAGACAATCAGGTGCCGTCACCGCAAGAGTGATCGTATTTCTCTGCTAAAAAGGACTTGATAAACAGATTTCAAGCGCTGGACATTCGTTGCCATTTTTTGTTTAACCTTGTCGGCAAACGTGAATCCGTACCATCACTTATGGGCGACAGCGACCAAGCAGATAAACATTCAGTGACTTTAAAGTTATTATTGTCTCCCCAACACGCAACGAAATACCTATAGTTCTGGCAGAACAGGAGCCATAACATATATCATACAGTCAGGTGCCAGCTCCGCAGGGAGGGTTACAAAAACGTTACGGACTGTGTGGAAACAAGGCGTTCGGACAATTACCATCATCGTCAACTTTTCCGACAGTCGGGACTCGTTATCACCATGTCAAGGAAAAAGTAACAACGCATCAAAACAGTAATTCGTTGTTGGAATCTAGCGTCGTAGTCATTTCAAAGCATTAACCAACAGGCATTTCCAGGCTATTTTCAGAAACTATTAGAAATAATCTAAGGACTTTTGTGAGAGTCTATCATCGCATTGTTGTCGGCCGACCATTTTGCTTCTGTTGCTCTCATCGTCCTAAGTGTCGTTATCGTGTGTGTGTGTGTGTGTGTGTGTGTGTGTGTGTGTGTGTGTGTGTGTGTGTGTGTGTGTGTGTGTTATTTCATGTAGTTGTTGAAAAGGCATTTTTGTGATTTCTATCTGAATCAGGATAGGCTTAGCAAAACGAGGTTCTTTCTTGTGATTAAGATATTCTTGTAAGGAAGACGCTAAAAAGTTAGCGTGGTCGTACGTTTGCATTTGGTGTCCTGTACAATATCTAGAGCCGCGGTGTCTTGCGTCAAATCTGTGTATATTAGTTACTGGAGATTACTTGTTTGTCTTTCTTTATATTTACATACAATATTTGGTTTCTTCGGATATATTTTATTATTATTGTGACCCTTCGTTATATCTACTGCATAGTGGTCTCTGTCAGTTCATATTGCTCGCACGGTATTGTATTACATGGGCATGTCGATGTTAGTAATTTTTATTTCTATGTAATCATTCGTCTGCGTTTCACCAGCCTATGCGTCTAGCGTCTAATAGGTGTCATTTATTGTGTATCACTCATGTGTGTGTGTGTGTGTGTGTGTGTGTGTGTGTGTGTGTGTGTGTGTGTGTGTGTGTGTGTGTATATATATATATATATATATATATATATATATATGTCTAACATTATTTCCAGAAACTTTCTACAACTATTTGTTACATACTCGTGGGAGTATAGGTAATAACCCTCCACCCAAGCCCGCCCTCTCATCACCTAGTGCGTACAGAGGAACTGTGTGAGTACAGAGTAATATTATCAGTACAACGAATTCACTTATAGCGTGGGGTGGTGTACTTAGAGAAGGTGCACAACGACAAGTAGCAGTGTCTTTATATTATAGTTGACTGACGGTCAGCTAAGTGTCCACGAGTACAAGATGCCTACTTTAATGGAATATATTGAAGCAGGGGAACGGTTATGCCTGAAGGGGAAAGATTTGCAGGAGTTTGCAGAAGCAAAAATGAAAGAATACAATCAATGGGAAAGAGATCAAATACAGGCTGAGAGAGAACAAAGACAGGTATACCTGGAAAACAAACGCCTACAAGAAGAAAAGTTAGCTGAAGCCCAACGCCTTCAGGAAGAAAAGTTAGCTGAAGCCCAACGCCTACAGGAAGAACAGTTAGCTGAAGCTAAGCGCCTACACGAAGAGAGAGAGAGAGAGAGAGAGAGAGAGAGAGAGAGAGAGAGAGAGAGAGAGAGAGAGAGAGAGAGAGAGAGAGAGAGAGAGAGAGAGAGAGAGAGATGCAACTAGAACTGGAAAAGTTAAAACAAACAAATGCGGTGGAAATTGAGAAAGAGAAGATTAAGTGTCAGATGGAAACGGAGATTGCACTAAAAAAAGAGAACTAGCATCTAAGGGTCAAAGTGAGGAAGGCGGAACACCTTCGCAGTCGTCACAACGATTGACATTGTCATATTTTACTGACCGGGACAATCTTGAATCTTATCTTGACAGATTTGAAGCGTCTGTTAAGGCTTTAGGCATTCCAGAAGGAGAATATGCTATGATACTGAGTGAGTACCTAACGAGAAAGGCCCTAGATACCATGTTCAATCTACCTGTGGCAGAAAGAAACAATTATACTATTCTGCGGCAACGCTTGCTTATAAAGTTCAAACTAACTGAGCATGGATACAGAACAAGGTTCAGACAATTAGTGCCAGAGACAAATGAGGATTTTACAGATTTTGTCAATACAGTGAAGAACACGTGTAATAAATGGATGGAGCTTGCAGAAGTTGGAAAAGATTTCAGTCGCTTAGTCGATTTGATGCTAAGGGATAAGATATTATCGTCATGTAATGCAGATTTATGGCTTTCTTCCAAGAACATAAACCAAAAGACATTGAAACAATGTCACAGTTAGGGCAAAACTACATGACCGCACATCCGAACTGTTCTATTGGCAGACAAGTTGATGAGGAAATGGTCTGTGCAGCCTATAGTAAACAGGATCAGAATCCAGTTTTTAAACCAAGGTCGACGAGTGTGGATTCAGCATAGAGGTATGAGCAACAGGGACTTCAAAACAATGGTTTCCGGAGCAACTATTTTGGCAAAGCAGGACGGTACCCATACAAAAGGGGGAATTTTAAGAGACGCCCGAATAGTTATGCCGGATGTTGGAATTGTGGGAGCTGGAGACACAAGGCAGCACAGTGTGATGTACAATCATCCAGTGGGCCAACAAATAGGATGAAGGACATTATTTGTTTCACATGTGGCAGGACCGGGCACTTTCGCTATCAGTGTACGATGGGGGAAACTGAGCACTCAAATGCAGTGCAAGTGATTGAGACAATCAATAATGAGAGTTGTAGTGGATGCAAACCTCTTTTTGATAAAGACAGTGAGCCTGTCTTAATGTGCGGTCACGCAGTTCAAGCAGAATCAGCAGTGCATGCAGGAGGAAGTCTGAAGCTGCACCATGGATTTGTCAATGATAGTCCAGCGTTAACACTTAATGATTCCGGATGTACCACGATCTGGGTCAGAAAAGGTTTGTTAGATCCCTCGGATTACACAGGGAAAAAGGTAAGATGTATAACGTTTAATGGTACAGTAGATTCTACCCATTGGCCGTGATAACAGTGACAACACCATATATCACAGGAAGACTGACAGCGTGTGTTCTGGACTCACCAGTAGCAGATCTGATCATTGGAAATGTGCCACGAGTTAAAGAGTGTACAGAAGAGGAAGTAGTTCAGTGGTACCACAAACATGGTGTAAGTAATAACGAGGTAGTTACTAGAAGACAAACAAGATTAGATACTGTAGCTCAGGAAGAGATGACATGCGAAGTAGACACAGGGACTGGGGACAAAGATAGTACAAATGAGCAGGTGAGAATGGATCTCAAACATAGCTTTAGTGACTCCCAGAGACAAGATACTACTCTGGACAAATGTTTCCAAGGGTATAGTAAAGTAGAACATAGCCAATCAAAGAAGGTTAGAGGGTGCTTTGAAATAAAGAACAATATGCTCACTCGCCGTTTTTCAGATGACAAAACTACACGTAGGCAAGTAGTAGTACCCTTAGCACATAGAGACCGATATACAAGAACAGCTCAGGATATTGCATGTACAGGGCACATAGGAATAAGGCGTACGCAGCAGAGCGCAGGGTGCCAGTTATATTGGCCAGGATTTAATAAAGGGGTCAAACTAAACAGAGAACGGTGCAAGATGCAGATAGGAAAGCTAAGTCAGTTCAAAAGAGTGCTAGCGACATCACTGACCCAGGGTTAGGGTTGGCCAACAGATGTTTTAGGTGTATCAGGACCATGAGTGAGGGCCACACGAGATGGAAAGAAGAACCTTTAAAACACAGTACAGGAGAAGTGATGAAGGAAGCACTATTAACGGTAATTTCTAGTTTGGGGTTACCTAGTAAAACTTTACCTGATAAGGAATGACAATTTACGTGTCAGATGTTTAGGGATGTGAACAGAGTGTTACTCGTCACGCGGTTCTATAATACAGTTTCTTAATGAACGTTTATTAGTTTACTGCACAGTTATTAGAGAAGATACATAGTTTGTGGGTTCGTGAAGAGGTTAATAGACTTGCGGGATAACAAATATGTTTTCTATGAGATGTTGATTATTATGCGATGTATTAGCTCATGCATTGGTACACAAGATGGAAAGTTGGTTGTATTGATGTGTGGGGAATATGGGAGTTTACTAGGATTACTCGATGTATTATTTAAGGAGGTAGCTGGAGAAAGATGGAGTCATACTTACGGCTACCTAGGCAATGTTTCTGGGTCACATATTTGATAAGCATTACTCTCCCATCATTTGAAAACGATGTTTTCTTTTGAGGAGGGGGTAATGAAACATGCCTGGGTTCACTAACATTAAGGTGATTGCCCTTGGTAGCAATGGTACATATAAACAAGTTCACGGGGTTAAAGGGGCAATCCCCAGGGAGGGCTGAAGAGAAGGGTAAAAAGACAAGTGGAAAACATTGTGGGGACAGTTGAGTTTTGGGAACCGACAGTAGAGGTCGCGGTCCGGGAAATTGAAGGATAGCGGAGTTGGGAAGAGAGCTCCGACTGGTGTTTTTTGAGGGATAGTTAGTTGAAGTTTAGACCGAGAGAGGTTCGGATAGTTTGGTTGAGGCCTAGATCCAGTGTGGGGTGGATCGAGTGAGTTCGGGCCAGGAAGAGTGGATAGTTAACTGTTTTAATGGACGAGATTAAGTAGGCCTTGAGAAGGCAGTGTTATTCGAGTGTTCGGTTGTGATGAAGATATATTCTGAGAGAATTATTGTTCCTGGATTTATATGTTATGTGTTTCCGTGTTAGATCAGCATTAAAGGAATAATATGTGCGCAAACTCAATCTTGTTCTCTGACTGGTGGATGTGTGCTGCAGTGGTGATTTGTGTTGTGAGACAGGTGGCTAGCTAGGCTTCCACTCGGCAGTGATATAGAAGGAGCATTAAAATCTAGACAACGATCAATCTCATTCTGGTGCAAAAGAGCTTGTGTCAGGCGGGTAAGGATAAAGGCAAGCGAAAAAGACCTAGACAACAATACAAGTTGGAAGATAATATCAAGAAATAAACAAAAAGCATACTGATAGAATGTACTACCAAGGCGAGAGACAGACAGTGTTGGAGATCCATTGTAGTCAACCTTCGTTGTGGAGACGGCATCTGATTGGTTGATTGGGCGTTTCATTAATTTTCTTACACAACTAAGTTGGCTGGTAGGTAAATAGCTGTTTATTTTTGGTAGGCCTTTTCATTTCTTTAAGATGCGTATTGGATCTGGTAATAGAAAGTGCAAAAGACAATATAAAACGTCATCATGTGTCTTGCCGATAAGCGCGGGCGGTCATGTGTCACCATCTCACACGATCACCATAGTCGTGAATCAGCTCTCTGTTCTTGTCTCGACCACGCCAGATGGATAAATCATCCAGATGTTTACTTCTCTGCCTTCAATTGGTCTTTTGTAATCAATTTTACCAGTTGTCATTGCGATCTCCTTTTTATTTCTTCTCATAACGTGCCCAAAACATTTTGACTGTCCACGTCAAATTTATCTAATCAGTTTACATTTTTCATTTGATTCTTGTTTGACTTGCACGTTGGTTTTTCTGAATCTTATGAAAAACATAATCCAGTATCTTGCCATCTGACATAAGCGATCATGCCTCTCCACAAATTCTGATCTCCAACAGCATGGATCAACTATTGTGTTTACCTATTTCCGTACATGAGACAAGACTCAAAAATTCTCTCATGTTGTCTCTCTTGCTACAAATCTTTCCAATTGTCACATGTTCCTGTTTTGGTCTTCTCATATATGCCCCCCCCCCCCCCCCCAATGACTGCTTCTTCCTGATGTTTGTGATAATTTAACTTAGCGACTTAGCCTCTTAAGATGTCCATTTTGGTTATCCAATTAATTTTCAGCATTATTCTATAAAACTATATCTCCAAGGCTTCCAGGGATATTTTCGCCTGTTTACTAATTGTCCATGAATCTCAGCCGTGTTAAAACTGATTATGTGTAGAATGCACGAACTCTTTTTTCTAACATTCAAGGACAAAGACGTGTTGCACAAATCGTTCTTGATTTAATAGAATGTAGTTTTTGCTTGTCCTATTCTGTTCTTTATGTCTGTGATGCATCTTCCATCTGATGTTATCCATGTGCCTAGATACCTGAATTTCTGCAGTCTCCCCCCCCCCCCCACCTCCCCACCTAACCCCTCGCAAAACAAAAGACAAATGTTATTTACTTTATTTAAATGTTTAGGTACAGCCTGTTTCTTTCATATCAAAAGTTCTGTCTTTCCATTATTCAAGCTAAGATCCATTTTTTCACTTTCTACAATCACAGTATCTACCAGTTATTGCAATTCGTTCTGATTTGTTGCTATCAAGACAGTGGCATCAGTATAACATGAGTTATTTATATTATGTCCACCAGCTAGGATCTCTGATATATAGGAATAGCGTATTATTGACGGGCCAAAATTATATGGTCAATAAATGGACGGAATATTTGGAAGCGATTTATGATGAGTAGTAATATAGGTGAATTTTTCGCCATATTTGAGGATCTGTTCCTCCGATGACCTGGCTCTTTAGCCTTACTAATTTATTAGTGTGGTGAGATAAACAGTATCCTGAAAATGCATATTTTCATCGCTTAGGGACTATGCTCCCGTCTATCTCGAGATAAATCTTGTGGAGAATGTTGATTATTTTTTGTTAACTGGTTTTTAGATAAATATTGTCGGGAATGTTGATTATTTTTTGTTAGTTTATTTTGTGATTGACGATGGTGACATCTGGTGGGTGTTATTAATTAGCATGACGTTACTGTAAGAATATCAGGTTAGTTTTATGTTTAGGGTTACATGAGTGTATAATGACGTTTTGCAAATTCGATCCTAGTTCTCCATATTGGAGAACATTGGGAATACTTTTATCTTCCATTCCTATTTACGTAATCCTGCCACAGGATGTGTCTCTCCTTGAAGAGGGAGTGTAGTGAGGTAATAAACTCCTTTTTTAAAGGACCATCCCCCACTCGTCCAAGACTGACATCCAGCTCACGCCTGTGGATCCCAGTGGCTGTCAGCATGCGACAGCGGCCACCCCACGGGCAACAGCTGTGAGAGGCTGGCGAAACCAGGCGTGGAAAGCCGATTTGATGTCAAACTGATCGGTGAATTAGGGTATGCATACCCAGCATGTAAAGACAGGATTCGGCAGGCTGCGAGGAAGAAATCATTCCTGATTCAACGTGCAAGACGGCCTTTACCTGCAAAGCTTTGTGGAACGTAATGAGCACGTCAATTCACGTAGAGCGCACTGGTCATCCACTGCACGTGTATTCGTCTCCAGTTGTCTTGACTTCTCTTGCCAATAGACTCAGAGGGACTCAGTCGAGAGAGTGAGGTCGACGAATTGCGCAACTCTTTCTCACTTTAATCAAATTTATGGGGCAAGTCATTCTTCATCCAACGGCATATATCACCTTCAAGCCCTGTGGCGTGGGCGAGCGGTGAAGCGGCAGTCGTGGGTACGCTGGCAGCCATAGTTGCAGACCTGCACACGGGCGGCTCAGGCCATGTGGACGTCTTCTACTGACCAGAACAGCAGTGGGATTCGGCAGCCCCAGAGCGACTGAGAATACCTCTAAAGGAACACACTGCTCACCTCCATAGCATGAAGACGGAGCTAGAAAAGGTGCCCTAAACATTGACTGCTCCATCATTACCTAACCAGCTAACCGAGGTTGGTGGGTACCCTATACTGCGGTCGGCATACAAACAAAGAAAAAACAGGTAAAGCTAAATGAGCAAACCATATTTCCTTAATCGGAACTTGGAATGTACGCACCCTACTTGATAGAGACGGCACGTCGGGTCCAGAGAGACGAACAGCACTGATTTGGGAGAGAGCTGGGCAGGTACAACATCGACATTTCAGCCTTGAGCGAGACACGACTTGCAGAAGAAGGTCAAATCTGTGAAGTAGGTGCTGGCTACACATTGTGTTCTGGAGTGAAAAGAAAGGCGAGGAAAACGCCAAACGGTGTCGGATTTGCCAAAGCTAGATTTCCAAAGGCTATAAACCACAGACTTATGACCATTAAGTTGCCCCTGCTGAAAGGAAGGAAGCATGCATCCATTGTGAGTGTCTACGCACCAACTATGACTAATGAAGATGATGTCAAGAACAGGTTCTATGAGGACCTGCACTACGTATTAACATGTGTTCCCAAAAGAGACAAACTTATACTCCTTGGGGATTTCAATGCCAGAGAAGCCACGGACACCGCCTCTTGCAGTGGCATTATTGGAAAGCACGGAGTCGGAAATTGTAACAGCAATGGACTCCTCCTCCTTCAGACATGTGCCGGACACGATCTCCTGATTACCAGCACAATTTTCCGTCTTCCCATGAGAAATAGGACATCGTGGATGCACCCTCGCTCGAAACACTGGCAACTCATTGGCTATGTCATCGTCATGAGGAGTGACAGACAAGACGTTCGGGTGAAAAAATCCATGTGTGGTGCCGAATGTTGGACAGACCCTCGCCTCATTATCTCAAAATTAAACATACACATTAAATCATCACAGCACCCTCAATGAGTAAACCCCCCCCCCCCCCAAAAAAAAAATATAATAAATGTCACCCGCCAAACGGCAAAAACATGCAGCTGTCATTTGAAAATATGCTGGAAGACAGCCTAAAGCCCGGTGTTGCAGCTAAACAGGATGAGGAAACAGTGTGGAGAGCCCTAAAGGACATACAATACTGTTGTGGAAATCCTGGGTCCAAACCCCCGAAAAGCATAAAGACTCGTTTGATGAAAATTCCGAAGATATCAGCCAACTGCTGGCCGAGACACATTTTCTCCACAAAGCATATTTGAATGACTCTAATTCATCATCAAAACAAAATGCCTTCAATAACATCCGGAGAGTAGTGCAGCAGAAACTTCGGCACATGTGGGACGCCTGGATGAGATTCAAGGCTTTGCTAACAGGAATAATTTCAAAAACTTCTACGACTAACTGAAAGCGGTCTATGGTCCTACATCACCAGGCGTAGTTCCTCTCTTCAGTGCAAATTGGAGAACATTGGTCACCAACAAGAAATAAATCCTTCAATACTGGGCATAGCATGTCAGCAAAATCTTAAATGCAACCTCCTCCTTCGATAATGAAACCATAAACTGCCTGCAAGTGCCCACTAATGATACTCTTGATGACCTGCCAACCATAGTGGAAGTAACCAAAGCCATCCATCAATTTTCCAGCGGCAAGGAGCCTGGTTCTGACTCCATCCCAGCAGATATATAAAAGGCAAGTAGGCCTGTCCTAATAGAGCAGCTTTACCAAGTCTTTACAAACATATGGGTGAACGAGACCATGCCACAAGATTTCAAGGACGCGTCAATAGTCCACCTTTACAAATATAAAGGAAACCGCTAATCCTGTGACAACCACCGAGGTATTTCCTTGCTCTCAATTGCAGGGAAGATACTCGCCAGAATTCTTCTCAATTGCCTCACAGCCCATCTCGATCAAGGTCTTCTTTCTGAGAGTCAATGTGGCTTCAGAGAAGAACGAGAAACTGTTGACATGATTTTCGCTGCAAGACAGCTGCAAGATAAATGTCAGGAACATAACTCCGTAATGTTCTCCACTTTCATTGATCTTACTAAGACTTTTGATACAGTCAGCAGAGAAGGACTGTGGGTGGTTATGGCAAACTATCGCTGTCCATGAAATCTTGTCCACAAAAGTTCGTCCAAATAGTGCGGCTATTTCATGATGGTATGCAGGCAAGAGTTCAGGAAAATGGTGAGCTGTGTGAGCACTTTCATGTCACCAACGAAGTGAAGCAAGGCTGTTTTCTGGCAGCAACACTGTTCAATCTCATGCCTTCGAGAACAACGACATTGGAATAGACATCAACTACAGCATGGATGGAAAGTTGTTCAATCTCAGAAGGCCGAAAGCTAAAACAAAATCTAAGAGCGACACCGTCAGAGAGCTCCTGTTTGTTGATTGCTCTCTATATGCCAACTCAGAGGCAGACATTAACACAATGTTTCAGCTTTCTGATATGCCTGTGCCAACTTTGCGCTCAACATCAACTTGGAGAAGACTGACGTCATGTACCAGCCAGACCCAGGGATTAATCACACCGTGCCGATTATCAATGTGAATGGTCATCGACTAAGTGCTGTGGACAAATTCACCTACCTTGGCAGCACTGTGTCACAAGCTGCCACAACTGATGACGAAGTGATTGCAAGAATCTCTAAGGCCAGTGCGGCCTTTGCAGACTGTAGAAGAATGTGTGAGACAGAAATGGAATAAGCCTGCAAATATAGCTGAAAGTCTACAAAGCAGTCGGATTATCAACACTGCTATGTGCTTGAGAATCCTGGACTATTTATCAGCTACACGCTAGGAAACTAAACCACTTCACACAGTCTGCCTTAGGAAGCTATTGAAGATTAAATGGCAAGACAAGATCCCAGACACTGAAGTCCTAGAAAGAGCGTCCATGACCAGTATCCACACTCTATTAATTAAGAATCAGAGTCGCTGGACTTGTCACTTGACTCGCATGCCAGATCAAAGGCTCCCTAAACGATTTTTTAATGACGAGCTGCGTTATGGTAAATGCTCCCTAGATGGCCAGAGGAAACGCTTTAAATACACTCTGAAGATCTCACTAAAAGCTTTTGGAATTCAACATGACACTTGGGAGACTGCTGTCAAAGACCGAAATTCGTGGCGTACATTATTATGCAAGGGTGCAGTTACTTATGAAGCAACCAAGACTGCAAGAGCTGTAAAGAAGAGTCTGGACAGAAGAACCACTGCAAGAGATCCTCCTCCTGGAAAGCTAAGCATTAATTTGTCCATATTGCCAAAATAGGCCTTATCAGCCATCTTATAACTCATGCCTCCATACTTTCAATCACACTGGATGAAGTGTATGGTCATCATCATTCTTGATTGACAGACAACAACAACAAAATCTCTCACTTTGCCCCTGTTCTAACTCCACCCACCTTTTTTCCAATATACTACAGCCTCGTTTATGATAATTTTCCTACAACCCTTTTAAGAACAAGTGGTCACTTTTTCACATACCCGCCACTTATTATTATATATGAAAGGGAAAAAACACCTATCGCTTCTTACTATAGGATCTGCAAAACACCATTATATATTTCTGTAACCCTAAACAAAACATTAACCTAATATTCTAACCCTAACGTCAAGATATTTAATAACACCCACAAGATGACGCCATCGACAATCACAAAAAGAAAACAACTAATTAACAAATATAATTAATATTTCCTAGAAGATTTTTATCTAGCCGAAGTCCAGAAATAGTAAAGTCCCTTAGCGCGGGAAATATGCATTTTTAGAATCCTGTTTATGACGAAAAATCAATAAATTAGTCAGGTTGAAGAATCATGTCATCGGAGGCTCGGATCCTCAAATACGGTGGCAAATGCATATATGTTACTACTATGATGATAGGATACCGAATGTAAATATTCAAAACAATGGTGAGAGTTCATCCATACATGCATCAGAAATTGAAGATGCACTACATAGCATGAGTAAAGGAAAGGCATCAGGTCTAGACAACATTGCACTAGTGAAAAGTGTGGCTCTAGATGATTTTGGAATAGAAATATTGACAAAATGACACCAACACTAGTGGGTACATTCCTAGTTAAAAGTTAGTTAGTTGCATATCCTTTACATGACGTAGCAGTCAACCCCCGCATGTTTTTGCTGTTCATAATTACTGGGCAAGTTTACGTTCCGTAGTTTGCCATTGCTTTCTGAACGACCGGCACCCATATCATGTCATGAAAACCAACACAAGGCAGTCTGCTGCCAAATCACCCGCATCTGGGATTTGAACGCAGTATGCGGAATTACTAACAGCGTCCGTAATCACTATGCCACGGTGATCTATTAAAATCCACTTTTATAGCTCTGTCAAAGAAAACAGGCACTTTAGAATGCGAAGAGCATCGCGGAATAATTATTATGAGTCATATGACAAAGCTGTTACTCAGAATAATTAAGAGAAAATAAGAAACAAGGTTAAACCAGAAATTAGTGATTAACTGTTTGGATTTTAATATGGGAAGATCACAAATAATTCTAAATATATTCTCATGACACTATTAGAAAGAACTATAGAGGTAAAAACTTATCTTTACTGATGTTTCATATACTACACAAAAGCATTTGGCAATGTGAAACATGAGGAAACAATCAAACTATTAATGCAACCAAACATTGACGTCAAAGATTTGCGAATAATAAACAACATATATTGGCCACAAGCAGCAGCCATAAGAACCAACAACCTGTTAGGAACATTTCAGTGTATAATGAAGGGCGTCAGACAAAGTTGTGCCAAGTCTCCTGATTTGTTCTCATTCTACAGTAAACAGGTCTACAGAAAATATGCCAGGGATTCTGGTTGGTGGAAATAATATAAATAAGTTGTGTTATGCTGATGACACCGTTTTCATAGCAACAAGCCAGAAGGAACTATAGGAAATAGATACAGTGGTTGGAGAAAGTGAAAAAGATGGGCCTAAGCTTGAATAGTGGAAAAACAAAAGTCATTGTGATATCAAAGAATCACAGTGTGCCTAAATATACAATTAAAGTAAATGATGTTATTTTGAGGCACTGCAGAAATGCTATATCTAGGCACATATGTAACATCAGATGGAAGATGCATCACAGACATAAAGAACAGAATAGGACAAGTTAAAACTACATTCAATCAAATTAAAACATATTATACAATAGGTTCTTGTCCTTTGAAGTTAGAAAAAGACTTCTTGCATGTTACATAGATCTAGATTTAACACGGCTGGGAATTCTGGACAATTAATAAACAGGCAAAAAACATCCACGGAAGCCTTGGAGATGTGGTTTTATAGAAGAGTGCTGAAAATTTATTGGACAGCCAAAATGAACAATCTGGGCTTCTTGAGGGAGGCTATGTCGTAAATACAGCTTATGCCAAACATCAGAAAGAAGCAAACGTTACGAGAAGAAACAAACTGGAGAACTTGGTGACAACTGGTAATATTGAGGAGAAAAGAACACGGGGACGGCAGAGATGTAAATAAATAGATGGCTTGACCACATGGCATAATCCAGTCAAAACGACAGAGCTGATCCGCTACTATGGTGGTAAAACATGATCGCCATGTTCATCGGCATGGCACATGATGATAAATAGAGATACAAGAATAGAAAGAAGTCAATACATTCAAATGTCTAGAGACAATCATAACATAGTATGGAAGATGATTAACAAAGTCAATAAATTCAAATATTGGAGGACAATTATAACATCAGAAAGAATTGTAAAAATTCACAAATAAACATCATAATAGGGGATTTCAATGCAAAGGTAGAAAATCAAGGTGATAGAAACACTGTAGGAAACTATGGTTTAGGAGAGAAAAATGAAAGAGGATACAGACTCGTAGAGTGGGCAAAAGAACAGGAAATGATTGCAGGAAACACCTGGCTTAAGCAACACCCTAGAAGATTATGGACATGGAGGAGTCCTGATAGCAGGATTAGAAACCAGATTGACTACATTCTGATTAGCAGAAGATTTTAAAATGCGTTAACAATAGCAAAATCAGTTCCCAGTGCTGACTGTTATAGTGACCAAAGACTACTTACAGGAACATTGACGATAAAGTTGAAGAAAGTCAAGAACATAACAGGAAACACTAAATATGATTTGTGTACAATGAGTAATGACAAGGAAATACAAAACAAATTCAACATAGAAGTACAGAACATATTTGATATATTGTCTGATCAAGAGATCCTATTCCAGGATGTGGATGATCAATGGGAAATGTTGAATAATTCAACCAGTTTGGGTGCAAAAACAACTATTCCAAAATTAAAGAAGGTGGGTCGTAAGAAATGGATGACTGAAGAAATTTTACACCTAATGGAAACAAGAAGACCCGAAAAAAATAATTTTGCCAAATATGAAGAAATTCACAGATAAGTCAGAATATTATGTAAGGAGGCAAAAGAAGCATAGCTTGAGGAAAAGTGCTTAGAAATTGAAAAACACCACAATAGTCAAAATACCAAATTAGTGCACAAAATTATTCAGGAACTTACTAATAAAAGAACAAGTACATCAACAAGTACATCAACAAAAACTAAAGATGGCAAAATTATAATAGAAAAATATCAGATTCTACATGTAGGGACAGATTATGTGAAAAGCCTTTATGATGATATCAGAGAAGAACAGTATGAAATTAGATTTAATAATGAAGGACCGCCAATTTTGAAGATGGAGGTTCGAAATGTTCTTAAGCATATGAAAGCTGGCAAGGCCCCCGATGCAGATAACATCACAACAGAAATGATTGAAGCTTTAGAAGAATATGGAATAGATCAAGTCACCAGACTGCTGAACACATTATATGATACTGGAGATATACCTTCTGAATTATGTAACTCTGCATTTATTGCAATCCCAAAGAAATCAGAAGCCTTGGAATGTGATCAACATAGAACAATTAGTATAATGAGTCACATCACAAAGATTTTGCTACGAATTATCATGCAAAGAGTGAGGAAGAAAATACAACCTGATATAGGGGAAGAACAATGTGGGTTTCTAGAAGGAAAGGGTACAGTAAATGCTGTGTATATGCTGCGAACAGTTATTGAACGTGCTATAGAAGTAAACAAGGATATGCATCTTTGATTTATTGACTACACAAAGGCTTTTGATAGAGTTAGACATGTCAACATGGTGGATATGCTTGCAGATCTACAAATTGATGGGAAAGACATTGGATTAATAAAAAACATATATTGGAAACAACAAGCTGCCATAAGGATTGATAATGAAGTGGGACAATATCAGCCTATTAAGAGAGGTGTTAGACAGGGATGTGTAATGTCTCCAGGTCTTTTTTCCCTATACAGTGAAAATATTTTCAGAAATGTAGAAGATATAAATGGAATCAGCATTGGGGGACGAAACATCAATAACATTAGATATGCAGATGATACAGTACTGATTGCAGACAATGCGCAATTTCTGCAACAATTAGTAAATGCGTTTGTTTTACACAGTGACAACTGGGGTTAGAATTAAATTGTAAAAGGACACAGTTTATGGTCGTCACTAGGAAAAATGCAGTACCCACAATGTAATATACAAAAAAATGGGATTATTCTTCAACAAGTGAATCGGTACAATTATCTCGGAACACTCATAACATCTGATGTGAGATGCCTTGAAGATATTAGAACAAGAATCGCCTTGGCGAAAGTAGCTTTCAGCAAGATGAAAAACATTCTAACTAATAAAAAAATGTCAATTGAAACGAGAACAAGAGTGTTGAGGGGATACATAGAGTCTGTTCTTTTGGATGGATGTGAAACTTGAACAATGAGCAGTCAAGCTGAAAAACATCTGATGGCTGCAGAAATGTGGTTTCTGAGAAAAATGCAAAGAATACCATGGACAGACAGAAAAACCAATGACCAAGTACTACAGGAGACAAATGAAAATCGTAAACTGATTAGAGAAATTAGACGTAGACAGTCAAAATTTTTGGACATCTTATGAGAAGTAATGGATTGGAGAACTTAGTGACAACTGACAAGATCGAAGGGAACAGACAAAGAGGAAGACCGAAAGGAAAATACCTGGATGGCTTGGCCAAATGGCATGGACGAGACAGGAACACTGAGCTGATTCACGACTCTGGTGATCGAGTGAAATGGCTAGTCACGCCCACGCTTTCCGGCATGGCACATGATTGATTGATAACATCAGATGGAACAGAGATTAGAGCAGGATAGACCCGGCAAAGGCTAGATGTTAGAAAATATAAAGTTCTTACGCAATAAGTCACTGTCATTGAATGTCGGAAAGAGAATACTGAATTATCATATATAGAATATTTTCTTCTGTATGGCAGTGAATCCTAGGACATAAAAGAATAGCTAAGTACTTGGAGGCCACATAGGTGTACGAGTTTCTGGATCGTATGTTGCGAATTCCTTGGACTGCCAATGTAACTAACGAGTGACTGGTAAAGTCTCATGAAAGTAGAATGTTGTATACAAATTAAAGAAGCAGACAAATATTGTTTGCTATGGTCATGTAATGAGAAGAGAGGTAATGGAAAACATATTAGCAACTGGAAAGATCAACATTAGAAAAGGCACGACATTATATATATATATATATATATATATATATATATATATATATATATATATATATATATATATATATATATATATATATATATATATATGATGCTGGATTATCTGCCCACAGCGGGATGCAGAAATAACAGATAACAGAAGAATTGGTCCAGAACATCAGCGACGAGATCTGTGGAGATATATCAACAATAACGACGGTTGGTAGGTCACATGATGATAATTAGAATAGCTTCATTCCATGCTGGCGGGACTATTGCTCTTTTCCAGCTGCAAATTACGACTGCAGGTAGTTTCCTTTTCGCATTAGTACATAGGCCTGTTATCTGTTATTCCATCCGTTCCTTATGATTTCTTCTTTCTAGGTCACGCATTGCGTGTTCCATCTCTTCCATTTTTTTTTTTTAATTTGCCACCAAATATTCTGCTGTCTTCTATGTTATGACATGTTTGTTCGTTTTTATTTTCTTTCGCTTATTTATTTACTTACTAGCAGACCCGGCCCGACTTCGCCCAGTCCCTGGCGGGGATCTATCTATCTATCTATCTATCTATCTATCTATCTATCTATCTATCTATCTATCTATCTATCTATCTATCTATCTATCTATCTATCTATCTATCTATCTATCTATCTATCTATCTATATGTCTGTCTGTCTGTCTGTCTGTCTGTCTGTCTGTCTGTCTGTCTGTCTGACCCGGCCCGGCTTCACCCAGCCTCTGGTGGGGAGCATCTCATGTAATTCATATAAGTAGTCATATAAGCTCCCGTTCCCGACTATCTGTCTGTCTGTCTGTCTATCTATCTGACCCAGCGCGGCTTCGCCCAGCTCCTGGCGGGGAGCGTCTCATTAAATTCATATAACAAAAAAAAAAGTAACTTAAGAATGTCCTTCCACACACCATCCATTATTTTTAATGAAAACTGGTTTTAATCACCTACATGATTCCGATTCCGATTCTGGTACGAGTACCCCCCATTCAGCCTTCGATTTCCGACTTGGCTATGTAGGGTGCTTATGGTGCAGCTTGTAGTTTGTCTTTCGTACTTTGGACTGCTTGTTATCAGCGTCCCGGCTTCTGATGGGTTAATTGCGTTCGTTTCTTTCTTGATGAGGTTTTTCATGTCTGGTCAGATTTGCGCGCTTGTTGAGGCCCGGCGTGATTGTGGTCCCACCCCGTGGTATGGTGCTGTTTCCTTCAGGGAGTTTTACCAGTTGTCGTCTCTCCTGGTGTTCCTTCTATTTCCCCGTCGTGAGTTGCCTTCGAATCTTCTCGGCGTTCGCCAGTCGGGTCTTGGTGGTGAGCGTTATCGTTCTTCCTCTGTTGCTTCTTCGTCTGTTTGTGCTTTTGTATCCTCTGGTTCGAGTGTGGCTGTCTGTATCTTGGTCTGGAGCAGGTCGAACGTCTCATTAAAAGTTTCTTGTATTTTAAGTAGCTGTTTATGCGTCTCATCCTTTATAATAGCCATTCGCGCGTAATCCTGAGCTATCATCTGCTGAACTTGCTTCATTTCGTCGAGGATGCTCTGAGCGGTCATTGTCTGTGTTTCTTGCTTCTTGTCGTTTTCTTTCTCCCTGCTTGATAGCCTTTCTTCTGTCTCAGCCTGTATAACAGCCATCCGGGCGACATCCTGCTCTATCTTCTGCTGAACTTGCCTCGCGTCGTCCAGGATGCGCTGAGCTGCTGTTATCTGTGTTTCTTGCGTTTTGTTTTTTTCCTCCTCCATGCTGGTGAACTTTGATCGCAGGTCCTTCAGTTGGCCTTCCAGTTGTGCTTTGTCCCTTTTGGTGAGTTGATTGGTGGCCTCGTACTGCCTCCTAGCTTCTTTATAGGGCAGGTTAGTCTTGATGGCGATCTTCATGGCTTCCTTGCTGTCTTGGTGGCAGGGGCAGCCGAGGTACCTGGCGCCGTGGTTGCCGAGGCAGTTGGCGCATTTTCTGTTATTGTTAGGCCTTCTGAAGTCCTTGTCGATCTTTGCGTGCTGGCACTGGCTGTATGGATGAGGTCCAGAGCAGTATGTGCAAACCTCAACCTCACTCTTGCAAGTGGCACTTAGAGCACTGCAGCACTCTGGGTATGTAGTGCTCTGGAACTTGGTCTCTCTTGTCCCATCTGATGTATTGAGGGATCAGTCGGTCCTCTGATGTTACGACGACGACAGTAGAGGGGATGCTGTTCTTTCCGATGATCCTCTCGGCACTGGTGATCTTAAGTTTGTGGTTTTCCCTTGTTAGCAACTCCCTGATCTGGTCGTTGGTAAGATGGGTCTTGACTCGTTTGATGACCCATCGTTTCATCATGTTGTGTCGGCTGGCTTCCAATAAGATGCCGTGGTCAAGCTTGATGTCGGCTTTCTCATATTGTGTTATCTTCTTCATAAATGCTGTGGTCTTTAGGTTGTTTTTGAGGGAGACCACTACTCCCTCAGGTGTCTTGCGCAGCTGGTTGATGCTGTGTCTTCCCAGCTCGTTTTCCAACAGACTGATTAACTTGTCTCTTGGTAGCGCCGACAGTTTAGCTTCACCCACGCTTGTCTGTTTGAGCAGTATCCTGCCGGTGAAGTCCTCAGGTGTTGCTGTTGTTTCCTCCTGTGTGGAGGTCACTGGTAGACTGGGCTGCATCGTCTTGGAGCTGGTTGGAACTTCCCAGATGTTGCTGGCTTGAGATGTGGTTTCTTCATCAACTGGGACGGCTTCAACTGGTGTAGGAGCCGGACTACTGTTCGTAGATACAGCGTCAGCAGTCGTAGCGGCCTTCCTCGCCTCTACCTTCTTCTTCCTGGCTGTATATAGCGTGTGTCTCTGCGCGGCATTTTTAACGCGAGGCATCCTCTGCGTTAACCGATAAGGCGACTTGATCTCTATAGCGCGTCGAGTCGAAAGGTGATGAGGACGCTTGACACGCTCCATCACCTACATGACTGTAGATAACTTCTTCAAACATAAAAAGATGAGTTAGAAAATTTTCACTATTTAAATAGATGCATTATTTTTATGAACACTTTGAAAATGCCTTAAAGATTATATCATTATTTATTATAACTCATATGCCTGTAAATAACTGTAGACAAAGAGTTTATAAATCTTTGAAAACAATGCAAGAATCTATATATAAAATATATACAAAGCTATTAAAAGTTATGCCCCTTGAAATAACTTTTCTTAAGTTAAGTCCCCTCGCTATAAAGAAATAATAATGTAAATTTAAAATATTAAATTTTAGTAAGTAAATAGCTGATTGTACACTAAAAAAAACTATGACAGTTGGTTGCACGGGAATGAGAAGAAGGCGTGTAGAAAATTTCATCTCAATCGGATGGACCGTTCGCGAACGCATAAAGAACGGACACACATACATACATCGCCTTTTATAGATAGAGATTTATTTATTTACATTTGGTTCTCTCGTGACACCAGTGTCATTTGCTCTAGCATAGTATTCCATCATTGCATTTGCAGTTTCTTAACCTACAATTGTGACGTCATCATCATTAAGTGTCATGCCGGCTGGCGTAGGCGTTCATGGCTCTCCACAGATCTCGGTCTTTGTTTTTTTCTGGATCACCTCCGCCGTTGATATTCCTCCATGCCACCGTCAGAATCCATCCACATCATTTCTGTTGGTCTGCCTCTGTCTTTCTTCCCCTCGATCTTTGCAGTTGACAGGATGTTCTCCAATGTCTCTCTTCTCATCACATGACCAAAGCCACTGTTTGCCTCTTTCTTATTGTTGTGTATAATGTTCTAGTTTCATTAGCCTCTTTCAGGCATTCGTTGTTAGTTATTGTGGCAGTCCAAGGATTTCGCAACATTCGCCTCAGGAACCACATCTCTGTTGTTTCCAATCTTTTCCTAATTTGTTCATTAACATTCCAATAATCACAGCCTTACAGAAAAACAGGTTCTATATAGCATGTCATCACTCTCCTTCTTACATTCAATGAAAGTGAAATATTGCATAAGATATTTTTCATTTTCTGAAATGCAGCCTTTGCTTGCTCTATTCTGCTCTTAAAATTGTGACGTGTCCTTGTTTAATTATTGTTTGTTTGTTACTGGATCCTTTTTGGGGCTACTATTTTTCATAATTTCTTTCCAATGTGTCTAAGCTCAGGATTTCTTTCTTTCTTTCTTTCTTTCTTTTTTACCAAAAGTCTCTTGTTTAATTTAATGTTCTTTTGTATTTTGCTGAGATTGCTTTCACTTTCTTTGAATAGACTCAGTGGCTGATATGATTCAGCTCAGCATAGCACATACAGGACTGACTGGGATTATGTCCAGGTTGGTAATGTTTTATCCAGTAGTTCAAATACAACAAGCAGCTTGTTAAACAAACAAGTTTGTTAAATGTGCACTCACATCCGCTGTGCAAAAGGATGTCCCATCTTCTCGGTGTTTCTCTATCCGGTCAAACAGATCACCTGCAAACATAAGAAACAGAAAAGATAACAGCACATACGCGAAATATAACCAAGCTGTAAATCTTTATATTTCAAGAATAAATCAGAGACACGAACTGTAGCCGAAGTTAAATCTTTATATGTCGCGAATAAACCAAAGACAGGAACTGTAACCGAAGTTAAATCTTTATATTTCACGAATAAATCAGTGACAAGAACAGTAATTGAAATTAAATCTTTGTATTTCACAAATAAATCAGAGACACAAACTTTAACCGACGTTAATCTTTCTATCATTAGCAACTTATCATGTTTGTTGGTAACTCTGATAATCATTGCCATGTGCCGTGTCGGTAAGAGTGAGGGTTCATGGTTCGCAGTTTCTCACTATTAATTGCCTCTCGCTTATCAAGTCTGTTTTCTTCTTCCAATTATGTCATTAGTTGTCACTATGTTTTCACATTTTTTTTCCTACCGACAATGTTTATGAAGGGGCAAGGCAGGTGAGAATGCTGAACATAGTTCAAGAGACTGGGTATCTACAAGCACAATCTTACAACTCTGCACCTGATAAAAGCAGGGTATTACTTGTAATTTGTAATCACGGGCTACAACTGCTCACATAGATGGAGGTCACATGTCACCAGTATGAACGCGGAAGTCAAAAGGAACCACCACTATTTCACAAGAGTCTGTGCTCGGGAGTCAAAGGGAAAACACCGCATTAATTCTTAAAAATCAATATTCAGAAGTCAGTGTAGACACCGTGACATTAATTCACAAGAATAAGTATGTGGAATACAAGAGGGAACCACCTCATTAATTCACAGGAACAAATTTGCAAGCAGGTGCCAAATCTGGACCGGGGGAGCAATGTACACTAAAACCTCGGTTGTCGTCGATAATCCGTCCGAAAACAATCGGCGAAATCCAAAATCCACGAAAACCGAGGCAATTATTTCCATATGAATCAATGTAAACACAATTTGTTCTAGACACTCCAAAATACACACTAAAAACACATTTTATAGAGAATAAATATAGTGTTTAATACTATTTTTCTGCCCCAGACTTGCCCGAGCTCGCACTAGCCGTGCCTAGTAACACTGGGTATGCCAGTGCGCCTCGTGGATTTTTCAAACCATCCTCTGCTGGCCTTAAAATCACTAAGCACACTACCACTCGTCCCAAGCATTTTTTTAATGAGATCGGCATACAACAGTCTGGTATTTTCACATATGGTTGCCTCCGAAACAGAATCGCCATCAAACTGGTTTTGATTTATCCAAATTAATCATAACTGTTGGACATCTTTACTTTATTGGGATCTCTGTCTCGTTAGCATATTCATGCCTTTGGCTACATTAGTCTCCTTTATTTCTTCCTTTCTCGCCACAATGGAACTTATCGTGGATGGCGACTTCCCCGTACATGCGGCTGATGTCAGCAATCTTAATGCCGCTCTCGTATTTTGAAAAAAAAAGTCGCTTAAGAGTCGACAGGGTCGACTTCATTGCACCGGGTTATTAAGCCCATATAGCTCGGTCTCTTTCCGCAGCGCGGAAAGCATCGCACAAAGCACGAACTCCGTAGCTCTAGCGATGGACCCACTCGTGAACCGAAGGACGCGGCCCGAAATCGAAACCACAACCTTCGGAGCCCGAGTCAAACGGCTTGACCACTTTGCCACAAACAAAAAACAACACCAATCTGAGCAGATAAACCCTTGGGCCCCCTTGTTTTTGCAAAATTAGCAGCGAGGTCATATGGGCACGCCGACGAAATTCGAGACAATCGACGAAAATCGAGACAAATTATTCACGGGAATAACCGAAGGCAACGAAAACCGATGTTTTACTGTTTCATAGACATTGTGCCGGTCTGCTGACTGGAAAACTTGACAAGATTAGGGTTTGAATACATATGTATAAGAGATTTAACGAGGTTTAAACCCAAATACACAGTTTTGGCTAAGATCAAAGTACAAGAATAATATCTGAACTTGATGTTGCCAGGGCCACCAAAATAGGCGGTCATCCGAATGACACACAGGAATGTGAGACCTCATTGGGCGGTTCGGGCCCCTGGGGGAACCGAGAGGATTTATTCTTTAAAAATATTCAAGTACTGGGGATTTTCGTGAGGCCACTGAAATAACACGAGATTAAATTCCTGGACATCTATTGGTACTTTTAGAAGAGGAGAACAGTTGTACAGGTCAGAGGGCACACAACGCAATTTATGTTTTTTCGCATATCCTTTACGGGTCATTGCAGTCAACACCAGCATTTTTCAGCTGTTGTTGATGTCTTGGAAAGTTTGACGTTCAGTAGTTTGCCATTGCTTTCTGAACGACCGGCACACATACCTCCGTAAGTAACCAGCGCAACGCGATCCGCTGCCGAATCTCGAGCAGATATGTCTTATACTTGAGTATACGGGATTACGAAGAACGTCCTTAACCTCTTCACCACGGAGGACGGCCATGGCACTATAACCATTGAAATATATGGGCACGCGGTGATTCGAACCTGATGCCTCCAATGGACAACAACACCGGATAAAATGATTTTAGCTTGTCCATCCAAAACACGACAGCAACTCATTCAATTATTCCAACCTGTCCATCGAAAAGACAAAATTACCCCACACAAGGATCCGAACCTGTCAAACCAAACGACGATAGTACTTCATACCGGTATTCTAACCTGCTCAACCAAACGACAAAAACACCTTATACAGTTCTTGAACTTGTCCATCCACAGAACGACAGCGCCTGACACCAGGATTCATCACAAGAGAGACGACTGCATCATAGAATGCAGCACTTGCGCTACACCAGAGAAGATCTGATATGAAAGCATGATGACACCCGAGAGGAAAATTGATTGCCGACAGCAAAGACATTGTACAATACACGGATTGTCACTATCCACACTATCCACGAACGTCAACTATTCCTCCCACAACGCTTGACGGCAAAAGTGGAAGATTCCATAGCATGATGAGTTTGCCATAGCAACCTGTTGTTGA